>PITA01002793.1:38125-152614 GCA_004023965.1 Spilogale gracilis | reverse complement strand
AAAAAAAAAAGAATTTATAAAAAAAAAAAAAAAAAAAAAAAAAAAAAAAAAAAAAAAAAAAAAAAAAAAAAAAAAAAAAAAAAAAAAAAAAAAAAAAAAAAAAAAAAAAAAAAAAAAAAAAAAAAGAGTCATTATTAAATCCTCTTATAAAAATCAACAACCAAACCAACTTTCAGGTTGAAAGCAAGTCTGTTTCATTTTAAATAGCCAATGAGCTGAACATAATTTCTCCTAATAATTAAAAACACTGGGGAGATAAGAGAGCACAGAAGTTAGACTGCCTAGGTGTGAAACTGGACTACCTAGATTGGAATCCTAGCTCTGCAACTGACTGGCTATTTGATCTAGGCAATGACTTATTAATTCTGTTTCTCAGAGACTTTACTTCTAAAATGGTGCCTATTCCTTACACGAATGTCTTGAGGATTATTTATACACTTAGTAGAGTGCCTGCCATGTACTATAAATACATTATTACCATTTTCAAAAAAGTGTATTGGATAAGTGTCAAAGAATATTACTGATTTTGCAAATTTTAAATACACAAAAAATTTTTCTCATCTCTAATATCACATATGAACATGTACTGGTTTCTGTTTTATATGACCGATGGGATACCAGTTTTATGTTCTACTCTAAGAAAAATTTATGATTTAGGAAAAATGTTTAAGTTATGAAAACTATAAAATTTTGCCCCCCAAAACAGAAGATCAATAATTATATCTACCAACTGCTAGAGAGAAGCACTAGTTTTACCTGTCAACAGAATTTGTTGACAGTAAGTTACATTACTTAGTAGTGCAAAATGATTAAAAGCAAAAAGAAAATTAAAATTCAGTTTTCCTTTCATGTCGAGTTACCTAAGAGGTCCAAAAAACTTGATCAAAGATTCCCGGGTATCTACTTCTGCCACATTTGAGAGGGCAAAATCGTAGAGTTCAGGAAAATGTGCAAAAGCAGCTCTCTAGAAAAGAGAAAAAAAGAAATCAGTAACTAATGCCTACATATTAATACATTCAACTACAATTTATATACTACATAATAAAAATAATATTTTAAAAAATATTAATGTACTTCTCTTTTCTTATATGCTTCTCATATGTGACCTCTGACTTATTCAGTCAGAAGCATTCAATACTATGGGAAAAACTAGAATTATTCCAGCAGGATTGCAAAAACAAAAAGTCAAAGTTCAGTTTTTCATTTCTAATGCTGTAACCTGAACATATATGAAAATGGCCATGAAAGTCAGCTTCACTGACAGGAAGGAAGAAAAAATAAAACAAAACATTTTATTATAAAGAACTGGCCCAACAAAACTAAAAGAAAGTCTCAAGGGAAATTCCCACTGGAGAGAGCTTGAGGGACAATTAAAAAGGTTTGCACTTTTACTTTGGAACTCTGGAAAGAAAGGACCTTTCAGGGTAACCCCCAACCAACCACAGGGTAAGCTGCAAGAAAACAGAAATAGCAGCATTACCATGACTGGGTATGAGTGTATAAGGTAACATCCTTAGTCAACCTTAATGATCATGTGGCACAAAGAAGATCCAGAAGTTTTCATGGGCTCCACAGAAGATGGTAACACTAGTTGCTAAGGTTATTGGTGAGCATGGCATGAAATTACTACAGGTAATATAGCAAAATGACCCTGCAACCCAAGCCTCAGTGAGCTGTTTAAGCTAGGAATTGAATGAGAGTCAGCTCTCAGGAAAACTCCAGCATCACCAAGAGCAAGGTTGGAGACTCATCAGGAAGGAGACAGCCAAGCTCCTTGGGAACCTTCACCATGCCTTGCCTGGTGCCAAGAGAGCAGACCACATGCCACACCAGCTTTGGTCACTTTAAGGGTAGAAGGAGAAGGACAAAAACACTACTGCTCTGAGAAGAGCAGGAAAAGACATCTGAGCCAGGGCACTATAAAGATCATTCCTCTTCCAAAACAATGAGGCTATCATAATGCCTCCACGTATCCAGATGCCAATCTGAGAAAGAAGAGGGAGAGCAGAGTGTCCTTGAAAGATAGTGGAATTGATTATGAAAGACAACCTAAACTTAAGTTTGACTGAGTCTTTACACAAAAAGACTCTTTAAAATAGAAAGCACTGAATTTCCTCAAAGTGCCAAATAAAAGCCTCTTTCTGCCACCAGAAAGAGTAATAGCAAGATGAGATTAATATGAGAAAATAAAGGTATTTGCTGACGTAGCTGAGCTGTATTGGCAAACTTCAGTCCCATATGTTTATCTTTAAAATGTACAAAATGCTCACACATACTTGCCAATGTACTGGAATACTCTTTCATTAAATAAAACTGGTTAAGTATATGCATCAAATTGGTCCAATAGCTGATAGGAAATTTGAGTGTCAAATATCAGTATCTTGATTTTCAAGACTGAAGAGAAAGCCATTTTTTCCTATGGATTCATCAAAATCAGCAATAGTTAAAAAGTTCAACATGAAAACCCAATTAAATTAGTACTTTCTTCTACCTGTACTACACAAAACTAAATTATTTATGACCCAACCTGATGGAGCAGAAGCATAGACTACACTGCTTTTCAGTTACCTGTAGAGAAGTAATTCTGTCATAGTGAATTGTGGTCATCTCATTCTCTGTCAGAGCATTTCCAGTCTGGTCATTAATCTCAAATCCAGTATAGAACTTAAGCATGTCCAAAAGCTGAAAAGATACATTTACATTACTAAACTGTGTGAACCTAAGAAAAGAAACCACAAACGAAAACAGTAACAAGGAACGAACAAGTCCATATAACTTCTCGGAGGTGCTGAAAAACCAGGGAATGTAAACACTGCAGCAAAAACTTTTGAACATATCCAAATGTGTTATTTGTGTAAGAATGAAGTACGAGTCTATTGAATAAATTGTTGAAGTCTATTTCATATACCTGGTCTACTTCTACAGAGAGGAACTTAACCTGCAATTGCGATAATGAACAGACATTAAGGATCTAATCAAAGGAAGCCAAATACTAATGAGAAAAAAGACATCACTGCGAATTTATAGAACTAGACCAGTAGGGGGAACCCATGAGGTTTTTTTTTTACTTATGCCACTTCATACAGAATTCTCTGAATGAAGGTTTTGGAATTCATAGAGATACTCTCCTCTGTGTACTGCTAGGAAAAAGAGCAAGGTGAGGAAAGCTAAGATACGGATTCTTCTCATCAGTCTCCATGGCCATCAAGCCCTTTCTTTGGCCTAGTTACTGCGGCTAATGAAGGCCTGCTTTCCCTTTGTAGCAATGGCATCAAGAATCTACTGGCTGCAATCACCCCAAATCTTTATTATTCTTAATTCTACTCTACAGAAGATCAGATATGAGAATTTTAATATGTTGTAATGTATACGGTAAATCACTGGATAGAAATTTCGTAAGAGAATGAGAAAAAACATAGATACAAGATGAATTCTTGGGATGCCTGGGTGCTGCGGTCGGTTAAGCATCTGACTCTCAGTTTCGCCTCAGGTCATAATCTGAGTCGTGAGACTGAGCCCCGAGTGGGGCTCTGTGCTCAGTGAGGAGTCTGCTTGAGATTCTCTCTCCCTCTCCCCTAGCTTGTACATTCTCTCTCTAAAATAAATTTTTAAAAAATAGATAAAAGAATTCTTAAAAGAAAATGTAAACACACAAAATTTGTGTCTCTGAGTATGATCTCACTGAAAGGCAAGTGTTAGAAGTTTGTTAGAAGAGACTTTCCTCCTGAAAAGGAGATGTAAAGCAAGAAATGTGAAACACTAACACTTTTTTCTACCTACGGTAGCAAATGAGCACTTCCATATTATCAACTGTCTCTGTCACCATCATCTTATGGAAAGACCACCATGAGATTAGGACATAGTTCTCTTGAAATGAATGCTCATCATCTACTCTATTCGACAGTGGTTACTATTATTGCCAAGACCATAAATTGCCAAGACCATAATTTAGTCCAATAATAAAATCACATATGATTAACAAAAGCTCTTAACTCATTCACTTCCTTTATTAAAACTTGATTTTACTTTAAAATGACTAGAAATTAGAATTGTTCAATTCAATATTAGGAAAATTTCCTTTATACCATCCACTGGTATTCTTAGTTGCATAAAAGAATAAAAGAATTCTTATTCTTTTTTTAAAAACAGACCAATTTAGAAATGAAAACTGTATGTAACAGTTCAGATTTATCAATGCTCACCTGGGAAAAAAGATGGCCATCCTCTTCCCTATGAACAAGATTGGAAAGGTAACAGTGAACCAAAAGGTGGGAGTCATCCAGAATGGTATTAAACCAGCGCCTTGTGGGGAGTAGGGCCTAGAAAAAATAAATACCATGGCAATAAATCTGTATGTTCTCTGCCACTAGAGATAAAATCCACTACTTTGCTCAGAAGCGTCAATCACAGACAAGGTACCCCCCAGTCTCCCAAAAGTCACAATGCACAAAGCAAGAGGTCTGGTCAATGCTATAAGTAAACTCAGTGGCAATGTTTAAAAATAAAATCCAGCACGGGAAGAAATTCACAGATATACAGGCCAGTAGTTTTCAAACAAAATCCTGTATGAAATCCAATATGTATTGTGAATAGATTTAAAAATGGTACTACGCTGAGAGAAAAGGGATGTGGGGATATGTGGAGACTTCTTTCTCCATATCTTCTTCCCACATCCCCCCTGTGACAGTCAGCAAGACAATGCCATGATACTGTTATCAGTGTGAAAACCACTAACCTAATCAAATATACTCATTTTATAGACGAGGTTATCAAGATCCTCAGAGGTTATAAATTAGTTACTGGCAGAACAAGAATCTGAATAAAGATATCATGAATGGCTGCTAGTCTAATACTCTAATCCTTAGGTCAAGAAACCACCCTCTCTCTCCAGATAAGAAATGAACACAAAGGATTTTCTTTCAATTTCCTGCAGTAAAAAAGGAAAGGAAAGGAAAGGAATTCAATCTGAATTACACCAACTCTGCATCTGAACTTTCTGTCAAAATCTTGTACCTAATAATAAGAAATCTTCTTTAATAATCTTAATTTAAAAAACTGACAACAGCAGCTGTATCTTTTTTCATCAACAATGCTTAGGCACATTTAGAAGAATGAGATTATTAAGGATTATTAAAGAGATGGACTTCAGCCACTATTAAAACTCTATGATGGGGGGGGGACCCAAAACCAAAAACCTCTATGATGGGGTATTAAAATATGACAGAAAATAAAATGCTATTGCTAGACTCATGTTTAATAACTATACTATATAGTATTTTTTTCTAGAAACAATAGCTGTCTGACAGCCATGTGAAAACCTCAAGGGTCAACTGCTTTTGACTTCTCAATCTGTTACACTAAGATAACAACTAAGTAAAAAAACTATGGCCAGTTTGAGGTAATGAAGAAATATTTCATATATTTCATATAGTCACATGGTTAACCTTATCCCCCTTAAAGATGATCTAACAGAAAAGCTACTGCACATTTCTTACCTCTAGGTCAATCATAAGTTCAATGAATCTTTCACAGTAATGAACTTTGTCCATAGTGACTGGTTCTAGAAATACAGAGAAAACTTTGTTAGAACCTTCTTACTTCGGCCAGTCAATGTACTAAATCTTACACCTGGCAGTTATTTAGTTATTAAAACTATCATCTGTCTCCTACTCACAGGACAGGATGATGATTCACAGTAAGAACCCTGCCTATATTTCAAAAAAGGTACGCCTTATCCTTATGTTTAGCTCTACAAATATAAAAAAATGAAAACCCCATCTTGGGTCAGAAACACATTTAAAAAATCAGGTTTGCAAAAATATTTTTATAAAGTGCTTAGATCTACTCATGTCTGTAATAATTAGTCATAAAAAATGACCTGTACTAAATGACTAGATTTGAAAAAAGCAAAGTGATACAAAAAGTAAAAAGGCAGGCTAAAACAAAACAGAACTAAAAAGGCACGGTTTAAGGGGTGCCTGGGTGGCTCAGTCGTTAAGCATCTGCCTTTGGCTTGGGTCATAATCCCAGGGTCCTGGGATCGAGCCCCGCATCGGGCTCCCTGCTCAGTGGGGAAGCCTGCTTCTCCCTCTCCCACACCCCCTGCTTGTGTTCCCTCTCTAGCTGTGTCTCTCTCTGTCAAATAAATAAATAAAATCTTAAAAAAGGGGGGGGGCAGTTAAATCAGTTCTTGACCCACTTTCCTTCTTGTCTTCACACATTAAACTTCTAAAACTCTCATATACATAAACACACACACACACATATATATATATATGTGTGTGTGTACATGCAGATACAGATACCTTTAGAATGCCACGAAAATGGGTGGGAAAAGTACAAACCAAATTAATTAAAGGGACAAATGTTAAATGAGTTTTTTTCCCACTGGGTGTGTGTGTATATATATTATATATATATATATTACTTAACATTAAAATGTCAATGACACAGAAATGAAATATTTTAAAATCACTACCTTATTTTATGCTATTCATGACTATTAATGTACTATTTTTAGAAAACATTTACTTTTATTTTTAAGTAATCACAACCTCAAAACATAACATACTTTTAAAGTACAGGGTTTGCTTTTTTTTTTTTTCCCTAATGCCAGGTAATAGTCTTTACCAGATAAACCGCCCTACCAAAATTCTGTCAATTAAAAAGGAAATAATTCCAGAGTCCTAACTGCTGCTTAGTCTAAGGATTCCCAGCATTGACTAACCCTAGTGCTTAGATTTAACCTATAAATGTTTAAATAAATCCACATATTTAATTTATTCATAGTATATAGGAAATTGGAAGTCTTTATCTGAAGAAAGAAATGTGGATATTTTTGTGACTAACATATGGAAATATTAAGTAGAACTTTCTTAGTTAACATATGCTCCAAATCCAGACTGTGAAATAACATAACCATAAAATTTCATAGCTGGAAAAGACCTCGGAGAATGCCTATTCTAGCTCTTCATTTTCCAGGTGAGAAAGTGAAAACCAGAGAAAATGGCCTCGTAAAAGTGTAGAATAAAATAATGGCTAGATAGAACTGGAATCCAGGTTTTCTGAGACATAGTCAAGTCATGTAGCTGTTGAAAGAAAAGAATGTAAAGGAGCAACCTATAAATTATATCCATTCAATTTAGCCCTCTGCTGTTTTTTCTTGTTAAAGAAAAATATTTTTGTCCAAAATGTAGAAAGTAAGCAAACTCTGTACTCCGTGTTTTTATTTATAGTTTGAGAAAATTACTGTCAATGACCTACTTAAAATTAAAATTAGAACATGATGCTTGCCACTCAACTTCTGAGCTCTGGTGAATAAAGCTGCATATTTTTATGTAAGTTGGCTCTACTATGCATATTGTTTAGAGCAGAAACCTTGTCATTCCAATGTCAGACACCAAGATGCCCTTGTCATTTGCTTCTTACATACATTGTGGGGGTTTTTTTTCCCTTTCTTCTGACAGCAGTTCTGACATCTCCGATCAATCTAAACAGATTTCCTTTATAATAACTGAAATGGATATGTTGTTTTTCATGACCCTGTAAAATGAAACTATAATCCTTACTTTTTTTTTAAAAAAAGGCAGTTTTCTAACTATATAATCCATCTACCTTTACCCTCTCTGAACTGGCACGCTACTTTCATCATCTTGTTCCGCGGCCAGAGAGTTAACAAATTTTGTTTAAGCTCATGGGCAATCTAAGAAGTTTTGTTTTCTGGCAATAAATAAACCATGGGAACAGCTGGTGGTTTGCAGATTGTTAAAATTCCTGCCTGTTGCTGTTGTTACTTGATTTTCAAACCTTGCTGATGCCACAAGGTTACCAGTCTTTAGAGATGCTAATATTTATGACCTTAAATATTACAGGCATTAGTACTTCTAAACACTCATTACTACCTTTTGTGCCCCCCTCAAATAAAACCAAGTTTTCCCTCTAGGTTTAAGTCACTTAACTGAAAGGCTTAAAAATACTAATATTGTGACTTAAGATTATTAGCATATGACAATTTTTTTTTACACCGATGCTGAGAGTAATCTTATGCCTCAAATCAGATATAGCTGATGGACAGCATTAGTATTTACTTGTCACTGAATTATAGGTATGATTTTCAGTTGTAAATTATTACTTGGAAGGTGGACATTTATAAGTAATCCTGTTGTATTTTAGTTTAAAAAAAGCTACAATGTCTGATGCAAAAATACAAATATCATACATCTATAGAACTATTCTTAGATTATATCCCACTTAGAAAATAAAATTTTATTAAGCAATGACATATCTTACATAGCATATATACACCTTTATCAGGTAAAAAATATTCTATGTACATTCACTAAATGCATATAAAGATCTTGCAAACTCAGGATAATGTAACTAACCCCTCCTGGCATACAGGCATTAGCACACACACACACACAAATATAGTACAGTCATGGTATATTTTTAAGTATATAGTCTATACAATATATATTTGCTTCATCAATAAGTGAAGGCCATGTTGGAGGGAAATCTTTCCTAGTTTGTCTTGTAGCTCATATCTCAAAAATAATTCTTTCCCCTTCAAACAGTATGTGATGTTGTTTAAAAACTCTATTTAGGGGGCACCTGGGTGGCTCAGTTGGTTAAGCAACTGCCTTCAGCTCAGGTCATGATCTGGACTCCTGGGATCGAGCCCCGCATGGGGCTCCCTGCTCGGTGGGAAGCCTGCTTCTCCCTCTCTCACTCCCCCTGCTTATGTTCCCTCTCTGGCTGTTTCTCTCTATCAAATAAATAAATAAAATCTTTAAAAAAAAAAAACAACTCTATTTAGCACCATATTGTAAACACCATGTGGGTCTGTGACTGTCTTATTCACCACTGTATCCCAGCACCTTGGTCAGGACCTATGTCTAGCAATCAAACTCAAAAAATATTTGCTAAATAAATGAATATTTCAATAACCATGCAGGTACCTTTAAAATATGTGAATTCTTGTGCTCGCTTCGGCAGCACATATACTAAAATATGTGAATTCTTAATGCAGTCACAATACTCAGACCGGTAATATACATGAAAAGGGGAGGACAGATATGTTGTCACTATGATTTAAAACTATTTTAAGAGCAGGTTTTAGACTAGAGACTAGTAAATACTGCAGGGGCACCTAAATGACAACCTCACAAATGAGCTAAGAGAAGATAGTTACCAGAAAGAGGCACTGATTTCAGCACAGAGATAAACTTCTGTATGAGCTGTGAAAGAAATCTTCTTTCTTGATAGGCTCTAAAATCAGAGAATATGGTTGACCAAATCATTTTTGAAAAATAAATATTTCAAAAGTAAAATTTAAATGTCGACCAAGTTCTTCTTACACTATTCAAACGTTCAATTTCTCTCTGAAATTGGGGTCATAATTTGAATGCACTGCTGCTTCTTTATTACTTGTGTAATAAGCCAACTAAGAAATACCCCTTTCTCTTACTGTGCAAAGTTTTCACTTGTGATTTAAAGGTCAGAACCAGACAGGCGTTTTCACCAAAATTTCATTTACAGTCTGCCCTAAAGGTTCAAAATTTAATGTTTAAGTATGTATTAAGATAAGCCATTTTATACTTTAATATGTTTGAAGGATCACATGTATTGAATATTACAATGTCTAAAAATTAAATGTTGGTTTAAAAAACAACTAATTTAAGATGCAGATGTACCAATCAATCAACAAACATTCATCAGGTACTGGACAGCTACAAATAATTATACGAGTCCTGCTGGAAATACAAAGGAGGGAAATGACTAAAATGTACTTAAAATGACAAGTATTATCATTTAAAGATAATCAGTAACACAGACCAGCATGTAATTAATAAAAATGGCTGACATTAATTGAGCACTCAGTGTGTCAGTATCTGAGTTGCGGTAAGTATTTCATATGAATAATCTCATTTAACGCTGACAACAATCGTGTGAAATAGGTGAGGTTAACCTGCCTATAGTTACACAGCAAGTGAGCGTGGAGCCTAGTTAAGTCTTTTCTCTAAAAAAGACTTTTCTCTAAATAACTACACATCTTCTAACCATTGCACAAAAACTGGCATTTCAATAAACAACAAACAGCATGTTTTTGGAATCCAGAAGAACAAAGCACCGTGGCCTAAAGTAGTTTGTCTCGAAGTGCAGAGGTTAGCCTTCAATTAAGTGGAGTGGAGGGGAAAGGGTACCTAGGGAAGCAACATTTAAGAGTTTAAGAAACAATGCAGACTGGGGCAAGGATTTGGGGAAGTCGCAAAAAACAGTTGGGGGTTTCTGAATGCCACTGCAAGGAGTATAGAGTTTATCCTAGGGAACCAGGAAACCATTGAAAGCTTGTGAACAGGAATATGGCAAAGAAAACCAAGTTTTCTATGGAGATGGCTAGTTAGGCTCATTATTGCGGGAAAGCTGGAAGAAACATCCAATACGTATATATTATAGTGTTTTAGTCAGAAGCTATGAAGGCCTGAATTAAGACCACAGGAGTATGAAGAGCAAGAAAGAAGAAAAAGGACAAAAGATGATCCAACTGGACTGGGTGATGGGATATAAATGCTAGTCAAAGGACTGGAATATTCCAAGCTCTACTATCTAGAAGAATTAAGAGAAATTGGCCAGAAAGGCAAGTTTAGGAGGAAAAACAATGAATATTACTGAAGCCAAAATAGAGTTCATGGCTAACAGAAGTACAACTGATCCTTCAATAGCACAGATTTGAACTGTATAGGTCTACTTTACATGCAGATTTTTTTAAAAAATGCACTATACTTTATAATATATAAGAATATATATAAGAATATATATGTATTATACATACATTTTCTTAAGATTTTCTTAATTAACATTTTCTATTCTCTCTTACTTTATTCTAAGAGTACAGTATGTAATAGATACAGTATACAAAATATGTGTTCCCTGACTGTTACTAATAAAGCTTCTGGTCAACAGTGGACTATTACCAGTTAGATTTTTGGGAAGTCACAAATTATATGTGGACTTTTAACTGCATTGAGGGGGGGATTTGTGCCCCTAACCTCTGTTCTATTCAAGGACCAACTGTATACAGCAAAGAGTTATAGGAAGACTGGAAAGCAGAGAAGACAGGGCCAAAGCGATGTATGGTGAAATCATACTAGATAATTATAAGAGTGGGTTTTAAAAAAAAAGTAGCCATGGGGTGCCTGGGTGGTTCAGAGGGTTGAGCCTCTGCCTTTGGCTCAGGTCATGATCTAAGGGTCCTGGGATCGAGCCCCATATCGGGCTCTCTGCTCGCTGGGGAGCCTACTTCCTCCTTGTTCTCTATTTGTGATCTGTCAAATAAATAAAATCTTCAAAAAAAAAAAAAAGTAGCCAAGTAATACAGATACTATGTGATTAGTTCAATCAAGAGGCTGTTGGGTGGGAAGACACCATGAGAAATGAGATTGGAGTTGGAAATTAAAGAAGGAATTTTCCTACTCTGACCCTAATATCTTGTCCTTACAGCTCTCACTCCCTTACACCCAAACTCATTTTTGACATGCAGCTTTTTATATTTCTTCCTATTTTTAGTAACCTTGAGCATAACTCCAGGTTTTACTTTTTGTCCTCAACCCTTTTTTCAGGGTTCATGTTTCTCACTAAATCATCTCACCCATACTCATGGCTTTCATTATTAGCTACACATGTACAGAACACTCTCCTAAGTGGAAGAAAAAAAAAGCCAGAGCTAGAAAGTTACCCTAGGTCCAAGGGAAGGAAGTCTTCAGCCTGTTTACATACGCAGATAAAAAGGAGTGGAAAAGAACAGTAAAAGATGGAAACAGAACAAGGAGTATTGCTGCAACAGTCATCATGTAGAAAGGCAAGGTCACAGACCAGTTAGCCTGAGAGAGTGAGACAGAGAGTCCTCTTAAAGTATGAAGATCCTTCCCTGTGTCCTAATGGCACTTTGGTGAAATAAATACTTGCTACCAGACTCACCCAAATGATTATAAATATTATTATTAAAAGAACACATAATACTCACTTGCTTCCTTAATCCTTATGGTTGATTTACTCTTCTCCCTAGCATGTATCACCATCTGAAATACTATATAATTGAGCAGTTTCCTGCTGTCCTTCCCAACTAGAATGTAAGTTCCACAGAGCAGGAATTACTTCCACTTTGTTCTCTGCTATATTCCCTACACCTAGAATAGTACCTGGCAAAACATAAATATTTACTATTTGTTGAATGAATGAATGATGGTGTATAAAAATGTGTAAAAGTTATTGTTAAGAGTAAGGTAGTAAGAAAAAGATAGACAACTGGACTGACAGATTGTGGAGACAATAGTCAGCCATCCATGACAGACACTATGGCCGACAGAAGATCAGTGATACAGTATTACTGTTGCAGACAGAAGACAAAGAAGAAAAACATGTTGATGTTGTGGTTTTCCCTTTAGATCTTTATGAAGAATATTGCTATGACAGTAAAAGCACCTCTTTATTATTTATTTGGTTCAGTCTTGTCTGAAGGAAACAACAAACCAGTCAATGTCACCTAAGACTCACAACTAGCACAACAAAGCAACAAGGAACAAAGCTTTGGCAACATACTGTTCTCTTGCTTCTGGATCCATCTTTTCATCATTCTTTTTAATCAAGTTCCAGAATTTTCTTAGCTTAGGTGTCTTTTTTAATTCTAATTCCAATCGTGCCTGAAAGAATGATAATATTAAATCACTAGTAACCTTAACATTTACAAGGATAAAAATTAGATCCAGTACTAGTTAATTTTCTAACATGTGGATACAATGGTATAAAACCTGAAAGCAACATGATAAAACTTGAAAACTAAAAAACTAGTAACTCTATTTTAAAAAACTGTTCAATTCCTAATAATTGTTAATAACAAGAAAAAATAAAAATAAAAACTGTTTCCTTGTCAAGATCTTAAGCTCAATAATCAATTAAATTTCTTTCCTATTTCTAAAATTAAGGATTTAAGTTTGAAAAATTAGAGCATTAACACTTATTATTATGACTGAAATTTGAAAAATGAGTCTGAAACACTGAACACAGAAACAGCTGTCACAGGTTAACAAGGAAATGTCCACATGACTATATTCTTTCTAATTGCATTTATCAGTTTTTAACCTAGTATTATTTATATTACTCTGTTTTTATCACCATCAAGTGGTACCTATGAATAAGCCTGCATATCTGGCTATGTGCAAAAACCCCATATTCAAGAAATGGAATTTCCAGTATATTTATTATTTACCCTGAAATCTGATAGTTTTTAACTTTATTCCCCAAGATCACAATTAATCTGGTTTTGATAGTGACACATATGATCCACTAGGTATTTGATGAAAGAAAAAATAAAGTCATTAATATTAAATATGCTCAGACCTTCTCCTATAACTAGATGTACATTCTAATCTAGGAAATAAAAAATTCAAGTCTGTATTTAGTTTCACCCAAAGACACACATGAAATAATAACCACATTTTGCTAAATCAACCCCTTCTTTAGGAGCTCCATAGATATTACCTTATTTTACATAATTATGTCATAATACTGACATTAGGTGAAAGATCTACTAGCTTATACATAAAAACTTTAAAATTAAAAAAACTACATGTATGCTAAGTTAATGCATAATAAATTAAATATATTTTCTAAGCAGGAAAGGGGATTTTTACTTACCATTTTATATTCATATTAAAGCTACATAGTCTTAAACTGCATTTTCTGCTTATATATACATGTAAGTTTCTGCAATTAGATACTTACAGGCTGTAAGCCCATCCACATTGGAAGGGAGATGAGCTGCTGTACTTGACTCCTTATCAAGTCTACTTCCTGTTTGAGGCACAAAAAAAACACAAATGTATAAGCACACCAGTATTTTAACTTAAATCTTTACATACGGAATAGACTACACCTTTTTAAAGTCCTGGGGTGAAAATATGCCACTAATACTTTCAAATTAATGATATTTTAATATTTTATATTAAGGGCTTAAAGTGCTAGTTAGTGTTCCAAAGTTCCAAGAAGGCTGTGATGTGCCTTATGGAGAAAATAAGTATATAAGGTATGTTTAGACTTCAGTTACAGTGCTATTGGCCACGAGTTCAAGGTTAATAAATCAACAATATGCTATTATGTAAGATGTCTTTAAACAGAAACACATAAAACAAGACTATGTATTGATCAACTGATGAAAATGTTGTGACTGTAGGCTTGGAGGCACCTATCTCTGTATTTTCCCTAGGAGCAATGGTTCAGTTTTAGCCAATTTAGTGTTTGCAACTACTTCATAGACCTAACTACCTCAAGTAATGAGAACCGATGGTATATTGAAAAAAATAAAGTATTTCAATAATAAACTAGCTTTTAAGTTAACCAAATCCACACCAAACTACTAATACTAAATAAAAAATTTTTTTGTTTAATTCCTGATAAAGAATCATGTCTACATTTATATCTGCATTGTATACTTTAATAAATGTTAAAGAGGTAATAGTGGCATCCACTCGGGGCTTCATAAATCTTTTTCATTTAAATGCTTTTACAAGATTCATGTGAGGTAGTGCCTAAAACAAGTAAAAACCATCCATCCACCAACACCCGTCTTAAGAACCCCTCATGCATTCTCCTGCATGGGTCTAATGCCCAATCAGTTCAGAGGCACTTATTTTTAAATAAATAGGTATAGACCTTCACTTAACCACAGTAGAGAAGAGGAAATGAAATATTAATTACTGTAAATATTTAATTCTTTCGAAGATACTCTCAAGAAGTATGAAAATGTATCATATACAACCCAAGAAATTTTCAAAGATCATCCACAACTGCCCCTAACCAGTCAATTCAAAACAACTCTCTTGCTGACCTGGTAGCTTGTGCATGAAGCAAGCCTGAAAAGTAATAAAGACAGTTTCTGTGTGCAACTGGGGCACAGATCTCATTATTCAAAGTTCATACTGGCCAGACTCTTCACTGTTCTACCTCTGGAGAATTTCAGTTCTGATTATCACTTTTCTTAAGAGTTTAGATAGAAAAAAGGAGATCCAGTCCAAATCTATTTTACAAGTGAATGGATCTTCTAAAATGTTTTTATTGAGAAGTGGCTGTAATTAAGCTTTTGGCATTATCCTCCATCCACCCTACCATGGACGAAGAGTTGGCAATAGAGGTAATTTCATTTATGTTCAACTTAAAAAACAAGAAAATGTGAAAAATTTCCCAGAAGATAAAGTAAAATTACCAAACTATTGAAGCAATGATCAAGAAAAAGCAGTAAGACCGTCTGTTCATGGAGTGAAAATTCACCATCAGTTTCAGCTAATGCTGCTTTCAAGATACACTTAAAAAAAAAAGGGAAGTAGTCTGGCTTCTTCTTAAAAGTCTGAAAAGAGAAAGAATAAAAATTTATTTAAAATGGCTAGCTCTCCACTTTTTCTCCCTTTTTTTTTTTTTTTTTTTTTTTTTTTTTAAAGATTTTATTTATTTATTTGACAGAGAGAAACACAGCGAGAGAGGGAACACAAGCAGGGGGAGTGAGAGAGGAAGAAGCAGGCTTCCCGCCAAGCAGGGAGCCCGATGTGGGACTCGATCCCGGGTCTCCAGGATCATGACCTGAGCCGAAGGCAGTTGCCCAACCAACTGAGCCACCCAGGCGCCCCTCCACTTTTTCTCCCTTAAACAAACATCAGTAGACTCTTTAGGAGTCTATCAACAAAACCAAATAATTACAAAGAACATTATTTGCTTACTTATAATTAATGGCAGCAAGTCAAATATGCGTTTCTGGCAAGATCATGAAAGAGTTGCAGCAACCTTACCTAATAAAATAATGTTTTATGTGTGTGTTTTAAAAAAAAAAATATTTGTTTGTTTGTTTGTTTAAGTAATCCCTATGCTGAACATGGGGGCTTGAACTCATGACCCCGAGATCTAGAATTTCATGCTCTACTGACTGAGCCAGCCAGGCATCCCTAAAATAATGGTTGAATACTTCCTTTATTTTTTTCTTTTATGCATTATGCTCACATTTAGCTTAGTGTTTGTTTTCTAAGGATCTGAAATGTTTTACTTTTCTAACATAAGCAAAAGAAACAGTATCTTTAGCAAAGATTACAGTTTCCCGCTAACTAATCTCAAAGACAGCCTCTCCTGCTTTGTATTAGCTCTTTACTCTTAACATGTAAGTAACATACAAAAAAAATAGTGTAAATATGTGTGGTCTACACTAGTTGTTTTCATTTACTTCTCTACAGCAGGCTTCCACTCCCAGGACACCCCTGAGGCTATTAGGGCTGTGAAGTCCAAAGTACTCTTCCAACCTCCTACTCCTTTTCAACATGCTGAGGGCTCTGCTTCTTCTGTTGTGTACACAGTAGTATCACAGGGTTCTAACCTCATTCTTCTTTTTCTCCTCCCTTGACTTCAACAACATATGCTAATGATTCCAAATACACCTTCAGTGAATTACTCTCATTAACTCTACATCCCAGGATTCCTCTCTCTACTAGACAATTTCATCTAGATATTCAAAGGCAATTTAAACTCAGTAACTCCAAAAATCAATTCAACAATTTTGTACCCTCCATGGTACTTCTCAACCCTCTATTATTACCTATCTTGGTAAATGGCAGTATCATCTATTACACTCCGTTGTCCAAGCCTGGAAACACTGAAAATAATACCCTTCTCTAATATTAATTATTCAATTATAAAATCCAGTCAGTGCTACTTTTTAAATCTTTGTGTATCTTCTTCTCTTCATCTGTATTACTCTTACTTCAAGTCCTAATCACCAAAATGGTCTTTATAACAAGCAAACTGATAAGGTCATTCTTTAGCTCAAAAAATCTTCCCTCTCTCTCGCTATAGCTTGAAGCAACTACAAGAAATCTTTCAATAATACACAAGGCACATAGTTTATTCCGGGCTCTAATCTGCCCAAAGATGGCTCTTACTTAGGGAAAATCCAAGGTAAGTGCCCACGGTTTTATCTTAAGGAGTTTAATACTTCCTCAATTTAGAGACCATTGCCACAAGAAGATGACAAGTATCCATGCCTTTTCTTCATTTAAAAAAGTTGATGAACTGATAATTTTATGGCAGCCAAAGAGAACCTAGACTTGGACTTCTACTGACCAAGCCTCTATTACACTTGCACAAAAAGAAAATGTCAAGACACCTGGATGGCTCAGTGGGTTAAAGCCTCTGCCTTCAGCTCAGGTCATGATCCCAGGGTCCTGGGATCCAGGCCCGCATTGGGTACTCTGCTCAGCAGAGAGCCTGCTTCCTCCTCTCTCTCTGCCTGCCTCTCTGCCTACTTGTGATCTCTCTATATATATAAAATAAATAAATTTAAAAAAAAAATCTTAAAAAAAAAGAAAAGAAAAGAAAATGTCAGTCTACTAAAAATTTTAAAAAAGGGAAGCAAATCCTAAATTGGGAATAAAGAGATAATCGAAATTATAATATAAGTATATGTCTTAACTTTGGAAATGTATGGAAAACTACAAATATATACTTCTTGTTTGTGAAAAAGGACACTGAAAAATACTATTTCATTCAAGCACTATTGTGCTAATTAATATAAACTTCATTTCAATCTGATGAAAAGTCTTTATAATCCACGCCATTCTTCATTTCAAGCCCAAAAGAGAAAAATAATTTCACTTTCATAATGTTTTGGTTCATAGTAAATTAGTTTGAACAAAGTTTTGAAACCAAAAAATACACCTATTCTTCATATATCCATTTTTTCCTCAACACTGACTTTATTTTTGGGCGAAGTTCCATTCTAAAAGCATTATTTTTTTTAATCAGTCAAAAGTTCTACTTTTTAATGGCTTAAACACAGTGTGAAAGCTCTGAAATAATTTAAATCTGTTACCTCCCATGCAGGGACATTTTCTCTGAATTTCTCATTCACCATACAGCAGATTGACATTAAATAGGCCTTGCTGGACACCTCCGGAGAATAATTCATCCAGAGGTAATTTTCAAGATACTGGCTGTGAAGAGTGAAAAGGCAGAAAGTACTTCATTAGTTACCACCACTTACTATAATATGTCACTCACCTGGAAAAGCATGATTATCTACAACTTTCCGAAAACTTTTAAAAAACTCATAACTTGGAAATCCTTCACGAACTTACCTATAGTCTAGGTCACTGCTATCTGCTACCAATTTATTTATAAGAATTGCAGCTTTGGAGAGTAAGAGATTATACTTTCAAGGCAGGAAGACAGCAAAGTTACTAACATAATTATCACTACAGAACACTGGATATTCTTTATCTAAAAATCTTTATGAAAAAATAATAAAACTCTTCATGAAGTAAAAAAGCAAAATAATATTATGGGCAATTTCAGCAGATAAATGTGTCTGAGACATTAATACTACCTCATATGAGGAGCAAACGACTTCCAGAAACTAAGAAAGAGACTTAATAAAAAGAAGCATTTTAATACTTAATTTACTAGGTATTCAACCTAAGTCAGTTTTTAAGGTAACTGGCATTTTCCCTTCAAGATACTAAAATTATTATTTGACGACTGTGGTGAAAATACTCCTTAATAAGTTTAAGTATTTCTGATTTCTACAATATGACTTAGCTATTTTTTATCATTCAGGGTACTTATAAACATCAGTTATCATACTGGTGTTAAAATACTCTTGAGCACCAATTTAAGAAAAGCAAGGTATTTTGTTCCCACTTTAAATCACTCCACATGCATATTGCAATCACTCACATACATGTGTGCAGACCTATGTACAAACCCACATAGTTAAGTCATTGAAATTCTGCAATAACACTGTCATTTTTCTACTTCCTCTTATGCTCACATCAGTATTTCCATGCATCTACCTTTAGCAATACTTACTTTATTCATAAGAACCTAGAAAACTGGATAAATGGAATTTTACTTAAAATGATGGTCAAAAAGGCTCCAAGAAAGGCAGTTGTGTAAAATGCACAAAGCTTCTTTCATTCCTTTCTTACAAGTTTAAATTCCTTTTTCCTGAATTATATCCTTTAGAACGTCTCTTAGCAAGTGTGTTAGTATTAATCTATCTGTCTGAAATTTATTTCATGACAGTTTAGCTGGTTATGTGGTTACATAACTCTTTCTGGGCTGTTAGTGATTTTTTTCTTGTATTGGTCTTTCTGTTACATTCCCAATTCTACAATGGAAAAATCTACAATTAATCTATGCATATTTGATTACTTTTTTTTTTAAGTAATAGCTTTTTTTTTTCCTCTAGGAGATAAGATCTTCATTCTGTCTCTGTCAGTCTTCAGTTACTCTATTCAGAATTATTGTACTTCCCCAATCTAAAAGACTCATGTTTCAACTGTAGAAAATTCTTAACCACCATGTCTTCTAAATTGCTACTCCCCCATTCTCCCTAAATCTCTTCTGAAATCCTTAGTGGACTTTCTAATTTTCACCTCTGTATCTCTGCATTTCCTTTTATATTATTCATCTCTATTTCTCTTTGCTATTATCTAATTTTCTATATTCCCATTCACTAATCCCCTCCTTAGCTGTATCTAATCCACCATAGGCCTATGCTTCTTTATTATGCTTTGCTTTATTCAGTTTTGCAGATGTTGCATTTTTCACAAATTGAAGGTTTGTGGCAATGCTGCACCAACCAAGTCTATTAGCAACATTTTTTTTCCCCAACAGTATTTGCTAACTGTGTGTCTGTCACATTTTGGTAGTAAGAATTACCAAAGAATTTGGCAAAAAGAATATTGCAAACTTTTTGACTATTATTATATTTGTTATGGTAATCCATGATTTGTGATCACAACTTGTTGAAAAGCTCAGGTGATGGTCAACATTTTTTAGCAATAAGGTATTTTTAAATTAAGGTATACAGATATTTTTTAAGATATAAGGCTGCTGCACACTTAATAGACTACAGTACAGTATAGTATAAAGATAATTTTTATATGTACTAGGAAACCAAAAAATTCTTTTGACTTGCTTTACTACAGTGGTCTGGAACTGAAACTGTAATATCTCCAAGGGGCCTCTATTTAATTTGTCCACTCAGTTTTTAAATTTCAATAATTTTTATTTCTGTTTTCCCCAAATCTATCCATTTTTAGTGTCTTATTCCATGTTCACAGAATTTCTTCTTTTATATTCATAATAATTTTAAACATAATGATTTGACAGTGTATATCATTACTTAATTACCCAAGGTCCTGGGTGGGTGGGATGGCCATCTAATTCTGGTGTTATGTCAAGTGACTCTAGCTTACAGCTGATTATTATCCTAACATGCTTTGTAATTAGGGAATATGAACTCAACTTTACTAGGGTTCTAAGGAATTTTTTTTTAATTTTTTTTTCCCCATAACCCAGCAACCTATACGAGTTTTTCTGCAATGCAATTAGAATACATATCCTTCCAGAGTATCCTTGTATTTGTTTCTGCTGGATGCCTCAGAGATATTACTGGCTTGTCACAGTTTTTTATAATAATGTTCTATCTTGAGTGTTATCTGACTACAGAGTAAACTCCAAACCCATTCTTAACATTTTCAGATGAGGAACTGAGGCTATGAGAGTAGATGATTTGCACAAGACAATACAGGTAGATGGGTAGGGAAATGGGTGAAAGAGGTGATGGGGATTTAGGAGTGTACTTGTCAAGATGAACAACATGTGATGTATGGAGTTGCTGAATCACTATATTGCACCTGAACCTAATATAACACTGTACATTAACCATACTAGAATTAAAAAAAAAACATGGTACAGGTATATATGGTATATAGACAATATAGATCTGACACCATCTTTACCTTCACCAAAGTAAAGCCTTTTAACTCACCTAAATTCCAAGAGCATTATCTTCCTGATGGCAAACCTAAAGTATAAAAATAAATAATAAAAATGTTTAAATAGAAAATATAAACATTTCAGAGTTATTAATACAGACTGATTTTGGAATCTTGTTTTAATATTGACCTACATATCAGAATCATATTTATAATGCAGTAAAGAAAACTAATTTTGCTTTTATACTTTTGCTTTGCATTCTGTCAGGGTAGTTAATTTTATTTTTAAAAACTAAGAAAAGTTACTGAAGTGAAATCTCATCCTACCTGTATTAATAAACACAATTAGCACCATGACATACTGAGATATAACACACAGGTTAATAAGGCAAATAATTTTAATGAAAATACAAGTGTTCATCACCATTCATATTACTGGATCACAATTGCCTATCTTAATTTCTTAAGCAATGACCAATATCCTCTTATAAATATTCAAAAGGAAACATTCTGAAATCATGCCCTCCTGAAAGCGCATGGGACACATGTGTCTCTATCACAAACACAGGAATCAGACTTCTCCCAGGTTTTATAAGTCTTGACCTTAAGTCTATAATATGACAAAATTGTGAAAGGAATATTAGATATCTTTATTTACTAGACTGTCTTGTATAAACAGAAGTACTTTGTATATAATATAATAAAAATAATGCTGTAGTGGGGTGCCTGGGTGGCTCAGCTGGTTAAGCGACTGCCTTCGGCCCGGAGACCCGGGATCAAGTCCCACATTGGGCACCCTACTCGGCAGGAAGCCTGCTTCTCCCTCTCTCACTCCCCCTGCTTGTGTTCCCTCTCTCGCTGTGTTTTTCTCTGTCAAATAAATAAATAAAATCTTAAAAAATAATAATAATAATGCTGTAATACCAAGCATCTCTCCAAAGGTTGGTTCAAATGTCCACTAATTCCATTTTATCATTTTATATATTGGAAATAGTCAGACCAGAACACTGCCACTAGATAATAGCTTCCAGCTTTAAAAATTAAATGTGTATGCATTATGAATTCATAATACCCCGAGAGACCATTATCCTGTCAAAATACTATTCCACTGATTTCTAATCTCTTAAATAGTTTCACTAAGCAAACAACGTCACAGAACTTTACTGAGAATAAAATGTAGGTTTTTACTGTGCAAAAGCACACAGAAAGAACACTGAGAAGGTACTGGTTTCTACAGCCAGCCAGACCACTGAGTGGATATAACATCACGTGTGTCAGACACATTAGGTCTCCAGGAGCAGACATGTTGGCGAACAGAATTTACTCAGTGTCCACAATGCACTCAACTGCATGCTTAATTTCTTCAGTCATAAAAAGGACCTTGTGATGAAAGACAGAAAAACTACAGCTCATGAGATAGAACATAGTATTCTAGGAGTGCCCAGGTGGTTCAGTCAGTTGAGCATCTGATGCTTGGTTTCTGCTCAAGTCATGATCTCAGGGTCGTGGGACCAAGCCCTGCACTGGGCTCTGCACTGTGCGTGGAGCCAGCTTAAGATTCTCTCTCCATCACCCTCTGCCCCTCCCATGCCCCCCTGCTCTCTTTCTCTCTCTCTCCCTAAAAATAAAAATAATTAATTTTTTAAAAAAGAAGATCATATTTTGGTCATGACTCAGCATTACCCTTACAGCAGCTTTTAAACACTCTGGGACCCAGTTTCTTCATATTCAAACATGGCAAAGTAGCAACTCATTTTTGAATAATTGGACAAGAGAAAAATAAGTCATGACAGGTCAAGATAAAGCAAAAACACTCAATTTCTCTTCCAGCATTCCTGGTGGTATTCGTTAAATCTGGAGTTTTATTCTGCCAATAAGCCTTGCTGCTGTAATTGCCACTGCTTCATCTCTTTGCAAACAACTGTATGAAAACATGAGGTCTGGAGTTGTAGCAGCCCTCTTATAGGGAAAACCAAATAAATAAATAAAACTGTGAAAGGCTGTCAAAGGCCTTCACATTAACTTCTGTACTACCCATTTCCAGATTTATTGTAAAGCAGTTGATTAAAAATAATAATAATAATAGTGAACAAAAGAAGCCAGCCACAAAAGAGTACAGCATGTGATTCTATTTAAAGTTTAAAAACAAGCAAAACTATAGTGTTCACCTTTCCATACTTACCTCTTAAAATGTTAAAACAAAAGGCCATGCAAGGGCTTCTGGGATGCTAACAAATACTGGCTTTTATTATCTTGGTGGTGGTTATGAATGAAATAATGTAGAAGGCTAAACATTTCTGTTTTATGCCCTTTTCTTTCTTTTTTTTAAAGATTTATTTATTTATTTGACAGAGAGAGAGAGAGAGAGAGAGAGAGAGAGAGAGAGAGAGAGATATCACAAGGAGGTAGAGAGGCAGGTCCTGGGGATCGAGGCCCACATGGGGCTCTCTGCTCGGCAGGGAGACTGCTTCCTCCTCTCTCTCTGCCTGCCTCTCTGCCTATGTGTGCTCTCTCTCTCTGTCAAATAAATAAATAAAATCTTTAAAAAAAATAAAAAGATAAAAAGATAAAGGGCAATGGACCCTGCACTACTGAAACATGGAGTATTGGATAAGAATCCGAGAACCAGGATTTAATTCTCAGCTCTTCCTCTAACTACTGGGAAACATTTTGGGCTAGTTACTTAACCTCTCTGTACTGCAGTTTCCATATCAATAAAATGAGAATAACAGTGACTATCACGCACGCTTTTGTGAGGAAAAATGAGGGACAAGGTTTTTAGGACAGAATCTGGCACACAGTAAGCATTCAACAAACAACAATTATGATTATTTTTAAGATGTTAAGGTCAAACAGATACAAATATTAAGATGTGTTTAATATCTGAAAATGTAAGGGTACCAAATATGAATCAGTTGTGTAACAGACCACACACTCATGGCTGACTGGGCGATTTGGGATTTTACTACTTTTGAGACCCTAAAAGTTATTATTTATACCATAAGAATATTAAGAACTGATAGATTTATTTCCCAGTTTCCTCCTACAGAAATAGGGATGATATGCAAAAAAAATACGTATTATAAAAACCTTAATGTATAATAATAAGAGTACCTTATAGCCATAAACTGCCTATTTTGATAGCCTACAAACAAGTTAATATCTTACATCAAGCCATTCCCAATAATGAAGATGCTACAAGCACATAACTCAGAAAAACAGCTTCCTGAGGCACTAGTCTAAAAAAATGGTCATTTAAAAATGTAAATATAGGGGTGCCTGGGTGGCTCAGTTGGTTAAGCAACTGCCTTCGGCTCAGGTCATGATCCTGGAGACCCAGGATCAAGTCCCACATCGGGCTCCCTGCTCGGCGGAAAGCCTGCTTCTCCCTCTGTCACTCCCTCTGCTTGTGTTCCCTCTCTGGCTGTGTTTCTCTCTGTCAAATACATAAAACCTTTAAAAAAATGTAAATATACATTATTTATCTTAGGTGATAGGAATTGAAGAGTACACTTACGATGAAAACATATATATATATATATACACACACACTACAATTTATGTATTACAGAAATACACTTAACTGTTTGAACTCTGAGATTTGAGGACAAAATGTAATCAGTTTACTTTCATTTAAGTATTCAAATATGTACAAGATGAGAAAATGACTGATAACAGTGCCCTGGCCAACAATAGTTACTGCCTTCCGCAATTAAAAATAATGTAGCCAAATACATAATTTAAAAATCACTGGCAGCTTTTGGCTATTTGTTATATAAAAGTTATCTTTAAGGAAGAAATACTGATTGCTAAGGTTTTGAATGAAATAAACAAATTAACAGCAATTGGAAAGCAATTACTTTCCATTGGAGTAAAAGCCTATTCTGAAGAGACAGAAAACTAGTTGTGAAGGTTCAAAATAATTTTCAGATTGGTATATCCTTAATATGTAGAGAAGAAGGATTCCTAGAATTTACCTACCCACTCATCCTAAGTTTTATTATGCAATCTCATCCATACTCATTCCCAGACCAAGCCATACATTATATGTCTGCTCAAATGTTTTATCTTCAGAGGATTTTTCCCTGATCATTCAATCTAAAATGCTCTTGTCACTACCCTAAACACACTTTAATTCATAATACTACCTGCAACATTACATAACTATATACTTCCTGTCTGTCTGGACTAGAACTAGAATATAAGCTCAGTGAGTAGAGACTTCATCTGCCATGTTCACTGTTGTACCCTTAGCACTGAAATGGTGGTTGATACAAAGTAGGCTCAACTCTGTCCTCTTTTCTGAGCTTTGTACTAAGATACCCAGCTGCTTATTCTACATCTCCACCAGCATGGCTCTTTACTACCCAGAATTCAACATCTCTAAAATGGGACCCCTGGATGACTCAGTCAGTTAAGCGTCTGCCCTTGGCTCAGGTCATGACCCCAGGTCCTGGGATTGAGTCCTGCATCAGGCTCCTTTCTTGGCAGGGAGCCTGCTTCTCACTCTGTTTGCCACTCTCCCTGCTCATGCTCTCTCCCTCTCTGACAAATAAATAAATAAAATCTAAAATAAAATAAGTAAATAAAAATGGACTAATGATCTATGCCCAGCTCCATCCGCAACAACAACAGCACAAATCAGTAATGGAATTCACTGATCAACCTAAGCCAAAAACTTAGAGAAGTCATCTTTGATTCTCCTCTTTCCCTCATCCATCACATGCAACCATCAACCATCCTGTCACTTCTATCTCAAATTGTCACACCTCTTTATCTCAATCTTCCAAGCTAGTTCAAGCCATCATTATCTGGAACCTAACTACTATAATACTCACCTAATTTCTTGCTTCTTACACCCTCCAAATTATCTTTTTAAAAATATCACCATCATGCTTACATGCTTAACTGGTTTCCCATTATCTTCAGATAAGAAACAAAATCCTTAACATGGTCTTTTGTTCTGCCTCCTTTTACATGCTCAGAAATCAATCATTAAAGCAAAAACAACTAGGGCACCTGGGTGGCTCAGTCATTAAGCATCTGCCTTTGGCTTGGGTCATGATCCCAGAATCCCGGGATCGAGCACCACATCAGGTTCCCTCCTTGGCGGGAAGCCTGCTTCTCCCTCTCTCACTCCCCCTGCTTGTGTTCCCTCTCTAGTTGTGTTTCCCTCTGTCAAGTAAATAAATAAAACCTTTAAAAATAATAATAATAAAGCAAAAACAATTAGCCTCTCATTCTGATTCTACCATGAATTTGCCTTCATAATGTTTGGTAAAGTTAACCTTCTAGGACTCAGACACATGAAAAAATAACAAATCTGATATTTTGTAAGTTTTTTTTTTACATTCATAACCTAAATGTTTCCATTTTACATTAAAACATTTAGTCAATTACCCTTTTAAAATATTCCCTGGGCATGTATGTCCACAGGTGCAGATATAGAAATATATCCAAAATATGTTAAAGAAAAAAAAAAGATGAGATGGAATGATGTGTAGAGTATAAACTTTCCATATTAAAAAAACTGGAGAGCATGGATATATATGTAGATATATAAATTAAGGGTTAAGGGACAGGAAAAATTTCTCTAAACTTACCCCTTCTCTATATTGTTCAAAAACAATTTCTATTTTTTATTATTTTATATATATTCTATACATTGTATATAGAATATATTTTATTATTTTGTATAAAGTATTATTATGCATGCTTTATTTTTATAATTTTTAAATAATCTTTTAAAAAGTTTCATCAGAAAATGAGGAGAAAATGAGTATTAATGAAGTTGAAATAAAATCTCCGTATTTATTTCCTTTACATTTCTTCAAAAACAAAATAAAGCTGATGGGATTTAACCCCTCTGAACCAAGCCAAAAAATGAGAAAGCAAAAAATAATTTATGATTCTTCAGCAGCTAGATATAAAAGTCTTTCTGGCCACCACCTCCCTGATGACCAAATCAAAAAGAAATAAAAATGTTCCAAGTTACGATCACATTTAGTTTAGAAGAGCAAAAGAGATCCAACTTGGTCCCACCTAACTCCTATGTATGAAAATTAACTTATTCTTACCTTGATTTGACAATCTCTTTTTCATATATATCTTCAATGACCTGTTATGAAATATATAAAAATGTTTAATATCTCAAAGAGCATTTTTTTAGATCCTAAGTTAATAATTTCCAGTTACTGAGATCACACAAAATAAACTGGCTTAGGATATAAATATTATTGAAATAATACTTAAGAGATTTTTATAATCTCATCACATTCCTCAAAATGTGAAATAACAGAAAGCAAAGTAGAATATAAATAATAAAATATATCTAATAAAGATTCCTAGAAACAATCACTAAAATTATGTATTCAAGGTGGCTCTGTCATGCAACAGATAGTACACTGGACTTCTAAAATGATGTATTTATAATACTTCTAGGAAAAATAAAAATTCGCAGGGTATTTTTTAAAACTTAATTTTAAGGTATATGCCATCAAACTTCATCTAAGAATCCTAACGATGTAGTTTCAAAAGTCAGTCAGTAAATTAGAAGTATGAGGACAAAATAGATGCAAATTACATCCTGTCTTCCAAATACAGGTGATAAAGCCTCAGAATTTCAATTCTTCCCAGTTAAGGAGGCCAGGCTGGTGTGATACTTCAGAATTCAGCATTGGTGTTAGAAGCCTGGTTCAAACCACCCACTTCATGGCAGATAGCTAGAACTCTTGCCTAGGACAGTTTTAGGCTCGCCTTCCCAATCCACAAAAAGGATCTACTAATGCAAAGTATTCCACCAGTTGCTACAAATAAGATACAGCATGTAAAGAATTTAGTGCAAGTCCTAGCATAGCGTCTTTTCTTTTTTAAAGATTTTATTTTTAAATAATCTCTATACCCAATGCAGGACTCAAACTTACAACCAAGATAAAGAGTTGCATGCTTTACCAACTAAGCCAGCCAGGTGCCCCCATTATTCTTTAGTAGTTACCAGCAGAAGTCAAAGCAGTGCTAGTGGCTAGTGATAATGGCAATTAAAAAAATATCCTACCGTAAAATTATAAACTACTTTAATATGGCATATATTTTATGTGGCTATAATGTCTTTTAACTGCTCAAAGTATATTTGTCAAGTTAATGTGGATGATATTTTTATTTTATTTTTAAAGATTCTATTTATTAATTTGAGAAAGACAGTACAAACAGGGAGCAAGCGGACTCCCCATTGAGCACGGAGCCCAAAGGGCTCGATCCCAGGACCTTGAGATCATAACCTGGGCTGAGGTCAGATGCTTAACCGACTGAGCCACCCAGGCACACCAAGTCTTGTTCAATTCAGACAAAACTTCTGTTATTGCCTTTCTTTTTATAAAAATTCAAATTAAATAATAAAATGAAGGGAATAATCTTCAAATACCAACCTATAATAAAGTTCTTTTAAACAGGCAAAGGCATACACAGCTTCATTCAGAATTACAATGATCTGGATATACTCTCTGAAAATCTTAATCTAATTAGACTCAACTCGATCTAGTAGGGTCATTAAGATGTTCTTGTTATTAATGAAAAATGACCCTGGAACCTCCAGATTCAACATATACAAACACATACAAATAGCATACAAGAAGATAAAGCAACTCTACTGGTTAATTAGAGTAATTAATGAATGTATGCCATTTGAATGTCCTCCTGATGAATAAAAGGGATTCCTCACAAAACAAAAATATATTTGTAAAAGAAACATTTAATCTCAAATGATGTAAGAAATTCTGGGTTAATTTCAGTTTTTACCAAGTATGCCCCTGCTTGTGCATGTGCATGCTCTCTCTCTCAAATAAATAAAATGTTAAAAGAAAAAAATAAAAACTAGGGCACCTGGGTGGCTCAGTGGGTTAGGCCTCTAACCTAACCAAACCTGCCTTTGGCTCAGGTGGTGATCTCGGAGTCCTGGGATTGGGTCCCGCATTGGGCTCTCTGCTCAGCCGGGTACCTGCTTCCCCTTCTCTCTGCCTGCCTCTCTGCCTACCTGTGATCTCTCTCTCTCTCTCTGTCAAATAAATAAAATACATACTTATTCAAAAAGAATGTTGTAAACCAGTAATACTTACCTTTATATCAAAAGGTGATTTTTTCTTGATATGAGGAGCCCAGTATTTACATGCTAACTGCAAAAGTAATTAGTAAAAATAATAAGTCACAGGTTCATACCACTGTTGAGCTACAAGACTGAGATCATATAGTAACAAGCCATTTTTAACAGGGCAGTAGAGGCCTTGGGAGGAAAGAGTAATTCCACCTCCTAAGAGGACTATATTGGCTGCAGGCCAGTTATCATCTGTAGCCCCAACCCACTAAATGCCAGGAATGCCCTGACTGCACCCTGCTATTGTGATTTATGAAAACATACTTTTCCAAGCACCCCAACAGGAACAGTAGAATCCAGTTAATAACCACAGTCAAACATCTTCAGCACAGAGATAAGGAAACCCAGAAACCTCCTAGAAAGAGCACCCTAGAATCTAGAGTTTAACTGAGCTCCCCAAGATTGGAATCACTTAGGAGTTGAGACAGTATTAAACAGATTGAAAAACTTCAGGAATGTGTATCTGTAAAACAATCACCTTTAAATGATTAGTGGACACTCAAACACATATAACAAAACCTAATAAGTTTCTAATCTATAAGCAGGTTATTACAGAGAATAAAAGAGCCAGTACACTTTAGCAGATCAGACACACACACACATATATACACAGTATTTCTAGATCTTTAGATGGGTTGTATAATATTATTGTACAGTATCAAGAAAAAAACTTGGTCTTATTAATATGTATTTTTTTTAAAGAAACTAAACTCAATCTCTTGAAAAACAGAAAACTCTGGTAAGCACAAAGACTCAACACATTTATATCTGCACAGTAGCTAGTGTACTGGAGGAACCCAAATAACAGACAATGGACTGATGTATGTGCGTATATATGCACAGGTGCATGGATGAATGAACAAATAATAGACAATGGACTGGTGTATGTGCGTATATATGCACAGGTGCATGGATGAATGAACAAATAAAGTAAAATCTGAAATGTTACCTCTTCTGTGAGGCCTTTCCTCAACCCTACCTGATGGTGATAATTGTTTCTTCCTTCTCTTCATTTGATAAAGAATTCTATTACAGTCTTATCTTTCTGTATTATTAATCATTTGATTGCTTATCTATCTTTGTTTGCCTAACTGGAACACTGAAGAGGTGGGACTCAAATCTTTGCTTCTATAGCTAAGTACCTATCCCGGTAAGTGCACCTACAAGGCCTCCCACGCAGTGAGGATATTGGCCCTGAGGACGTCTCTCCAAACTGGTATAGTAAGGGTGCACTTACGTGACGCCTTCCCAAACTATTAATCACCCTCCAACCCAAAAGAAAATACTTTACCCCCAATTATCCTATAGTATTCTCCTTTCCTCATTCCGTTGCCTATGGACATCACACAAACTGCCATCTTTTACTCACTTCATACCATTAAGAAAACCGAGTCTGATCAGTTTTCATAGATTTAGGGTATTCCAAACAATTACGTAAATCCTATCTTCTGATCCAAACTGCTTATTGGAAATACCTGATTCAGCTTTTTCTTGGAGTCTACCCTGTGACCTCTCAGCCACTACTACTTCCAGGAACATACTGCCCTCCCCCACGTTCTCCAGTCTCATGCAAAATAGGAACTCTTTCCATTTCCCGCTTACTATAGCTGTGACAGCATAGATTATTCAAAATAAATTTTATTGAAAGACAAAAATAAAAAATAAATACAGTAGCAGAAAAAACTGAATTCACAAAGTTCAGTTCTCTGATCTCTTTAAAAACTAAATCTTAAGCTCTGCATCTTACCCATTTAATAATAACTTAAAAACACCTTCTCTGGTCAGGTATTCAGAAATGAAGAAGGAAGGGGCAAGGGGAGGAGAAGGAGAAGAAAAAGAACAAACCACCACCTAAATCCAAGATATCCCCTCCAGCTAGAAAACCCATTTCCTCATGTCCCTATTTATGTTTCAAAGTCCGTCTAAAATAGCACTTTCTCAATGAGAAAATTCTTTTTTGACAGTCTTTTCTTGGAACGTTTTTATTTAAAACTGTGTTCTCAGGCGCCTGGATGGCTCAGTGGGTTAAAGCCTCTTCAGCTCAGGTCATGATCTCAGAGTCCTGGGATTGAGGCCCGCGTTGGGCTCTCTGCTCAACGGAGAGCCTACTTCCTCCTCTCTCTCTGCCTACTTGTGATCTCAATCTCTCTGTCAAAAAAATAAATAAATTCCTTAAAACAAAACAAATAAAAAAAAACAAAACTGTGTTCTCAAAGCATTTCCCTCACATCTCTATTCCGGCATTTATCAACTGAACTATGATGAGTTTCTTAAAATTTTGTCTCCTTGGGGCGCCTGGGTGGCTCAGTTGGTTAAGCGACTGCCTTCGGCTCGGGTCATGATCCCGGAGACCTGGGATCGAGCCCCACATCGGGCTCCCTGCTCGGCAGGAAGCCTGCTTCTCCCTCTCTTACTCCCTCTGCTTGTGTTCCCTCTCTCGCTGTGTTTCTCTCTGTCAAATAAATAAAATCTTAAAAAAAAAAAAGAAAAAAAAATTTTGTCTCCTTCCAGAAACTGAACTCCCTAAACACAAGGATCATATTTTATTTATCTTTGCAGCCTAGAAGAACCTAAAACAGTATCTAGCAAATATCTGGCATTCATGTTTGCTATCATGGCCCAATACTGCTGAGAATGTATCAGTAATTAATCCATTAATTAATCCATTGATTCCTTCGTTTTTTTTTTTTAACAAATACTTACTCATCACATAATGTGTACCTAGTACAATGCTAGGCACTGGGAGTACATGGGGAATAAATCAGACACAGTTCCTAGCCTCAGCTCTCTCAATTGAATGCAGGATACAATAAATAAAAGTTGTATGTTTACAAATAATATTCCCTGGGGCATACCGGTCAATCCCACAGTTTTAAATATCATCTTGGGTCAAGCCTAAACCTTACTCAGGTACTCTCGACTCACATATTCAACTGTCTTCTCAATATTTTCAAGTGAATGTTTACTAGGTATCTCACATTTAACAAGTTCCTAACAGAACTCTTGATACACCCCACTAAAACTTCTCCTTTCCTAGCTCAGTAAATGTCCAAGCTATGCCCGCTTTGTCTTTTCCTCTTCCTTCCAAAATCAAATGTCATTGAGTCCTGGGGCTTCTCAGGTCATGAGACCTCAGAATGTATCAGTCTACCCTAATCTTTAATAGTAGAGGCCACCATTATCTCTTACCCGGAGTCACTAGTAACTCTATTACCACTTTTGTTCTTTCACTCCTATCCAGTTTCCACCCGTAAGCCCGAAGATTCTTTCTAAAATACTCCCTGGATTGCAACTAAAATCTCCTGTATGAGAATGAAATCAAACTTTTTATCTCAGCCTACAAAACTGTGCATGATCTGATCCTTACATACTCTGTCTTCATTTCATCCCATTCTCCCTCTTATGTTTCTATCCCGGCCTTCTTTATATTCACACCATAAAGTATTTGCACTTGCTATTCCCTGGATTGTTTCCCTGCTCTTCCTCAAACTGGTATCTTTTTGCATTCAGGGGTTAGCTCAAATGTCACCTCAGAGAGAACTTTCCTGACTGCCTTTCATGCACCCTGCCCTCATCAGTGTCATAACACCTTGCTTCATTTTCCTGATAGCACTTATCCCTATTTGAAACTACAGTTAATATGTCTGATTCATCTAAAAGCTAAGCTCCTTGAGTGAAGGAAACTAATAAACAGCTTTAACCATAAAAACACAAGTACATAAGAAAAAGGGAGATCTAATTTAGTTAAGTTGTCAGGAAAGCTTCTCCCAAGTAATGTAGATGGATCACAATGAATTAACTGCATAAAGGAAAGTAGGAATAAATGAGAATTCTGAGCAGAAGGAACAACATTGAAAGACCAGGAGGTGAAAGCAAGTATGACAAATTTAAGTAAATGCAAGTCAGTATGCCTAAAGCAGAATTAGAAAAAGAAAGGAAACTGGATATAATAAGCACATGCCAGATTACATAATACTCTGAAGGATCCTGGTCATTATCCTAAGGGAAATTATAACTCCTTATAGATTTTAAGAAGGTAAATGATATGATCAGAAATGCATGTGTGTAAAATCACTGGCAGCAATATGAAGAATGGGCTGGAGGAGAGCAAGAGGAACCACAAGACAGGTTAGGATGCCTAAGTCCAGAGAGTAAACAAGGGCAACCGGGCTTAGTGTATAGAGAAGCAGACAGATTTGAAAGACATTCAAAATGCAAACACTTGGTTAAGGAAAAGCGGGGTTCAAAATGACCCTGCCTTGGCAAATCTGAGACAGAGACCAGAGAGGACGAAGATGGGATAACTTCCGCAGGGAGCTACTTGCACTCTTAACCAATACCCAAAACAGCGAACAAGGATTATGAATGTTGGGGGGCCCGGGTGGCTCAGACTTCGGGCGTCTGCCTTCGCCTGGAGTCATGATCCTGGGGTCCCAAGATCAAGCCCCACATCGGGCTCCCTGATTGGCCGGATGCCTGCTTCTCCTTCTCTTACTCCCCCTGCTGTGTTCCCTCTCTAGCTGTGTTTCTGTCAAATGAATGAATAAAATCTTAAAAAAAAAAAAAAAAAAGGATTAGGAATGATGTTGAGGGCTACAGGATTGTGTTTCCCTATTCACAGCCCATGGCGGTTCACAATGCAACACAGTAAACAGTAAACACACGAATGCTCTCAGATAACGCGACTGCTTTCTTCATAGATTCATCTACTTGGAACAGGTGTCTTGACTGACTCTCGTCACCCCACTCAAAAGCCTAGGTTACTCTACGGCTAAGAAAAACTCTACTCCTCCCTCTCTGTTGGGCATCATCTCAGCTACAAAACCTTGTCATTCTCAGATAGACTAGGGTGCTTTCTTCTGTGAATCCACAGCTTCTGCGACGGACTCCAACACAGAAAAGCTCGCTTAGTAGCTTTCTTTTTATTTGTCTATCTTCCGTGGAACCTGTACTCCGTGGGGCAGGGTGGCTCTTTCCCTGTGGTATCCCCCGCATCTAACAGTGACCGACACAGAGCCGATACTCAGTTAAAAGATCTGAGTGAATGAATTGACGAACGAATGCCTCCCGGGTGCTCCCAGTCCCAAGGAAAGTCCCACCCCCAGGCCTCGGGGGCCTTGACATCTCCTTTCACAAACACCAGACTCGGCCAAGCCTACCTGGGTTACGAACTCCGCGTTGATCTGGGACACCGTAGGAGCCACGATTTTCTTTGGCTGAGCAGGAGCCGCCATGGCAGCCCTCTCACTCCGCTCCAGTGGAAAGGAAAGGTCCGCTCGGAGCAGCGGTGAACCCGATGCACTTCCCCTAATAGGCTGCCCAGCTCAGCGAAGCAGGAGCCCGCGGCGGGAATAAGATTAGCTTTCACGGTCTCAAAGTAAGAGCGTAGGGTAGCCCATACATTTCCCGGAAGCGGAACGGAACAGGACCGGAAGTTCGTGCAGGAGTTGTGTCTGAGCTACAGAATGCAAGGGCTTGGGCCTCCTCCGCATGCGCCCCCTAGCGGGAAGCTGAGAGAACACCCTCGGCCGTCCGGATTTGGTCAGTGACTGGGCCCATAGGTGGTGTTGGGTGAGGGTTCTCTTAGTAGAGTTAACGGGATCGGGGAGACTAGGCGGTTCTCTCAAACCTAAAAAAGCAGTAGTGAAAAAAATATAGGCTGGGCATGGGGGCTCGGTTTTAAACGTTTTTAAAAGATTCATGAAGGTATAGGATGATATACAATGAACTGCATGTACATAGTTGTGGAGTGCAAAATTTGATCCGTTTTCAGTCAGACATCCGTGGAACCATCATCAAAATCAGGATGATAAGCATATTCAACACCCTGAAAGTTTCCTCATGCCTTTTGCAATCCATCCCTATTGCCATACTAGGGAAAAAAGGGCTGACAGGTTAGTGAGTGAAGAGGCAATGGAGAGAGTAGGTGTAAAATACATTTTCAACAGAAAAGACAAAAAGATACAACAGTAACCAGAGTAACAGGTAAAACTCAAAAGTTATTTGTCCCAACTGTTATCTCTTTATGCAAGGTGCAGTGGATTTTTTTTTTTTTGCCTATTCTTCCTTCTTTCCAAACACAACTTCAAATCTAGCTCAATTAAATTTCTTCTTTGAACTGAATGTGAAAGTCTGTATCTAATTTAAAATAATTCTAGGTAGACAAAATGGAGACAAGAATAGCAAGAATATGCATGGGAGGAACTAATTCTATATTTCTTTAGCACAAATTGGGAGGACGGCCAGAGGAATATAAATAGGTAAGCAGGTAGATCATTTGACATGTAATGCAGTTAACATCCTTTTGTAGGTGATTAGAACTATCAAAAAAAATGTATTAAAAAGGAAAAGTAAAAAACAAATAAGCAAAAAGGAGATGATTAAATATCCATGTTAAAAGTGTTGAGGAGGCTGTGAAGAAAGGGGAACCCTCTTACACTGTTGGTGGGAATGCAAGTTGGTGCAGTCGCTTTGGAAAAGTGTGATTCCTTAAAAAATTATAAATAGAGCTCCCTATGACCCTGCAATTGCATTACTGGGTATTTACCCCAAAGATACAGATGTGGTGAAAAGAAGGGCCATATGTACCCCAATGTTCATAGCCACAATGGCCACAATCGCCAAACTGTGGAAAGAGCCAAGGTGCCCTTCAACAGACGAATGGATAAAGATATGGTCCATATGTACAATGGAATACCACACCTCCATCAGAAAGGATGAATATCCAACTTTTGTAGCAACATGGATAGGATTGGAGATTATGCTGAGTGAAATAAACCAAGCAGAGAAAGTCAAGTATATGGTTTCACTTTCTTGTGGAGCATGAGGAGTGACATGGAGAACAGTGGGAGAAGGAAAGGAAATGTGAACTGGGTAAATCGAAGAGGGAGATGAAGCATGAGAGACTTTGGACTCCAGGTTTTGGAAGGGAGCTGGGTGGTGGGATGGATGAGCCTAGTGGTGGGTATAGAGGGCACGAATTTCAGGGAGCACTGGGTGGGGGGCCTAAACAATGAAACTTGGAACACTGAAACAATAAAATGATTATTAAAAAAAATCCATGTTAGCAAATTCAGTGTAGAAGGTGTACTGGAGCGGGCCTAGGAAAGTGTCTGGCCACCAGTACCTTGTTCTAGTATCATGTGATTTTATCTATTAAAAAAAAAAAAACCCAAACTGTGTAATTTGAAAGTTTATTTTTTAAATACTCTGAAATTTAAATTCTTCAAGACTCTTAACCACCATCCACTTTTGCCCAACACACACACATTTCGTCTTAAAATTGTTGGCCTTATTGCAATACTAAACAAGAAACAATAATTCCACTATCCCAACAAATGAAACTACTTCAGTAAGTAATCATGCTGCAGCCTGGAATAACCCAAACAAAAATTTTTAATAAATCTCTCTAAAGGTATATATAAAGTTTATTTTTTTCAGAAAAACCAAAGAAATTGATTCAACAATACTAACAGTTCTAGCATGCAGCAAATCATCATTTAACATCTAATGTTTAATTTTCTTATCATGGATGTATACAGTTATATTTTCATTCCTATAAAGTTTCCACAAGAAGCTTGCAGTGATAAAGGTAAATAAGGATTTTGTTACAGGTTCTTCAAATGGCACTACAGTACATTTTTGACAAAATTTTTTACAATATTCCAACTTTCAATATGAAACAGCTTAAAAAGGCATAGGCCAAAAATAAAGTATGGGAGTATCACTTAAGCAAACAAAGTCTAATAATCATACAAGGACAACACTGTTAGTACTCTCCCTGTTTGAGTTGGGAATGGACTAAATGGACTTTTGCTTCAAATAAAAATTACGTAAATAGCTTTGGAAAATCCCCAAATACATAATTTCAAACAAAAAAATCCTTGAACCTATATTCTTGGAAAATATGAACTAATTATCCCTTGCTTTTATGTACTACATATGTTCTTCAAAAGTTCTGTGTAAAGCAAATTCTGTAAACCATCACCTTGCTTGCATTGGAGGAACATATCTGGAGGAAATCTAAGAGAAATTATTCTTTAAAATATGATTCTTCTGCACATTTGTGCACTTTGGGTATTTTATCTGTACTGTTACAATTTATTACTATACATTAAACCCCAAGTTTCTCAAAATGCACTTGGAAAAAAAGTAAGATACCAACCTCTCTTGCCCCTCCTCCTATACAAAGACAATTCTTATAGTATGACAAAGAGCTTACATTACAATGCAAAGAATGTTTATTACCCATTCTCAATAGAGGGTTTAAGTGTGCTAAGACAAATATCCACCTGTTCTTCTCTGAAAAGATAATGGTTATTTTATTACTAAAAAAATGTCATTCTTAAAGATTTTATTTAAAAATGGCAAATACAAAGGACAATTTGTGATTATGTCTTTTATAGCTTAAGATTCAATATTTCCCAATCATGACAGTGCTGTTTAGAAGAATGATACCCTCAATTCCATAAGTACTTTATTCCTATATGAGAATAATTACCTTATTAAACAAAACAATTTGCTAAGGATCAAAATAACATTCTTTAGCACTAGAGTCTTGCAAGAAACACAGAATTAAAATCTAGAACTAGACCTAGTCATTGCCATTTGATCAAACTTAACAGATTTAGTTAAGTCCCAGGACCACTCAATTCAAGAGGCATTAAAACAAAGTTTTAATGAAGTAAAATAGAAGTCTTGTGGAGATGCAGATCTATAAGTGAGTCTTAAGTCTATACAACTACTGTTGTCAATCAATGTAGTAAGTAGATGAATTTCATTTATTCCTCTGAAAAGATGATATTGCATCCATATCATCAAAAAGATTATGGCACTTGGAAGATATTCCTGATAAGTAAACATGATAAATGTATACAGGTGCATCCTAGTCTCTCTCCTACTTTCAGATCTTTTGGGAAAGACAACAGGCTGGGCAAAAAGTCAACTCTAATCCCTTCTGGAAAAGGAAGTGAAGTTACCAGAGTCCTAAGAATAAATAACTTGCAAAAGACCAGTGAAAATAATACCAAGATTTTCTCAATCATTTTCACTGTTACTGCCTTCACAGTTTTTAAACTCACAAGAAAAGTTTTGTAATGGAATTTGAGCCATTGGTGAACAATATTATGCTTTCATGTGAAACAAAATAAAATGTAGTGGGGCTATTTGCTACAGCCAAACACAATTTTATCTCTGTCTTTTGAGTATATCTAAAAGGAGATGGCATACATTAAGAAATAATTCCTTTAAAAAAACAATTCCTTAAAAAATGATGAACGAACTGAGCTACTGTACCGCATCATGGATTTACATTTTCAATACAAAGTATATATTAAAATAAATAAAATGTTTACTGTACGGCATCAAACCATGTTCTTCCCCCTAAAAAGTAATTTGGCTATTCCTAAAACATTGTATTAATTTTCTATGTATCTTGGATCTTACTAGCAGAAAAGCAACTGCCTATGAAATCAGTCAACCTAATGAAGGCCTTTTGATGAAAATACATTTTAAATGATATATGTTTTAAGAACAAGATCACCAGAGAGACCACAAATGTTTTTCTGGTTCTGTCAGTTACATAACTGAATTTAAGAACCACTTTATCTTGTGCGTGGTCATTCCTTAAAGTGAGTAAGTTGATGTCTCTTCCAGTGAGGAGCCTGTCTGAATGTTTTGCCACAAACTGAGCATTCAAATGGCTTCTGCCCTGCATGAATTAGATAGTGTCTTTCCAATTTAGATGGGGATCTAAAACTTTTGGAACAAACACTGCATTGGTAAAGGAGGCCATCATTCCTCTCTACACGCCCTGAATAACTACGAGTCTCCTCTGATTGCAGAAGTACATTAGGGAGATGAGGCTGCCTATTCCTATAGGGGGTACTAAGAATGAAATCCTCTGCTTCTGCCTTAACTTTTATTTCTGATATTTGATCTGACTCTGAGACTTCATATTTTTGGAAACCAAGAGTCTGACATTGTTGGGAAGCATTATACTTAACATTATCACCTGGATGAATGAGAAGTTGGTTCAAATTTTCAAATTCTTGGCAAAGAGATCTTCTATAAGAAATCTTATCAATATGAGTTAATTTGTGTCTTTTTAAGTGAGCGGACTGTCTAAAAGATTTCCCACAAACATTACAGCCAAAAGGCCTCTGTCCGGTATGAATTAAATAGTGTCTCTGTAGTTTGGATATAGAAGGAAACACTTTCTCACATTTGTCACAAGGACACATCTTATGTCCAGTATGGATGTTTTCACTTGGAACTGGAAAACCACACTGAAGCATTTCACAGTTATCAAAGAATTCCTCACCTGATGAACCATAGGTAGATACATCTTTATTATTTACTGAGTTATCTATAGTTAACATCTTTTCTGTTGTAAGGATACCTTTCAAGTTTTTACCCAAATTTTGGCTCTGAAAGTGCTTTTGCCAAGAAAACGGCAAAGTCAATGTTTTCTTCTTTTTATTGCCAACTGTCTTATATGTTCCATGTTTGCCAAGAGAACCTACAAACGTTCTCTGGGCTTGTTCAGGGTTCTGCTCACCAGAAATAATTTCATGATTTTTCAAGTAATTGTTTTTAAATATTTTTTTCTCAGATCGAAAATTATCTAATTTCTTACCCCCAGCACGTTTAAGTTTAGCCAAGATTTTTTTCACAATGGTTTTATAGTTGTAGCTTCTTTTGAGCCTGCTTGAAATTTTGCCACCTCTGGCAGGAAAACACTTATGTCCATTGAGAATCTGCTCTGATTCAAAACACTCTTCACACTCTGGACACTGAAAAGGGACGATATAAATAGAGTGGACATCAAGTTGCTTACTCTCCTCAAATTCACCTATATCACCATTTTCAAAACCATCTTGCTTTGCATTGAATTTATTAGGTAGGGGGCATGATTCTGGATTCTTTACCTTTGATGAAAGAGTCTGAAAGGTCTTATTCCTGGTATGGATTTGTTTATGCTTCAGAAGTTTGCTTTGAATCTTAAATCCTTTTTGACAAAAACAACATTGAAAAGGTCTTTCTTCTGAATGTGTGAGTTGATGAATTTTTAAGTGAGTTGACTGTCGGAAAGATTTACTGCACAAGACGCACTTAAAAGGCCTCTGACCAGTATGAATAAGTGCATGCCTATCAAGTTTTGATTGTGATGGAAACATCTTGCCACAGATTGTACATGCGTGAATATTCTTTCTTTTCTTTGTAGGGCTGTATGTAGGATCAGACTTAGAGCATGGGTGTAATGCCCATCTTTCCTCTGTAGTTAAAGTATGATACATCCCATACTTTTCTTGCTTGGCTTCCAACAGTCTTCTGACCTGTTTAACATCATTTTGGTAGGTCTCATTGTGAAGTTGTTGGTGCTTCACGAATGTCTTCAGATTTTTAAAGTGGCGTTGACAAATGCTACATTTAAAAGGCAGATTATGAGTTAGTTGATGTCTCTCCAGATGAACCAGTTGCCTAAAGGTTTTATGACACATATCACATTCAAATGGCTTTTGGCCAGTATGAATGAGATAATGCCTAGCTAGTTTTGATGGTGTTTCAAAGTGCTTGAAGCAAATATTGCAAATATATGGCCTGTTTCTAGGTAGTTTGTTGGCTACTACACACTGTTGAATCTTCAGCATTTTTAAATTGCTTTCAGCCATTGTATTCTTCAATGATATACTCTGATGAACTCCATGTTCTTAAACTCCACAGATGTCTAAAATTTTAAAATAAACATGTATTAATTTAAAAATTACTTATTCATATGAAAATAAATAATTTAAGTTGTCTTTTAGTTAAATATATTAAGGATATAGGAGAACCTGGACTTTTTCTATGTTTAAAATAAGTTAGTAATCATTTTAGATGAATATTTTAGAATTAGAAAACGAAACTTGCATACAGAAATGATGAATCTTTAAAAGAAATTTCTAGGGGTGTGTGGCTGGTTCAGTTGGTACAGTATATGACTCTTGATCTTAGGATCATGAGTTCAAGCCCCATGTTGGGTGTAGAATTTACTTAAATACATAAATAAATAAATAAATAAATAAATAAATAAATCTCTAAAACCTATATAATTTTAAGCTATATTTCTAATTAATTGAGATAATACATTAAAAGGATATGAGTCAAATTTCCTAACATTAAATAGACCTTTTAATTCCAATTTTCCTAGTTCTCTATTAAGTAGTGTCATCATTATTTAGTTGCTTTCCCATTGTTTATTTATTCATTTTTAAGAGAGAGAGAAAGAGAGAGAGAGGGAGAACCTGTGTGTGAATCAGGGTGGGGAGGGGCAATGGAAGAGGAAGAGAATCTTAGCAGGCTCCACTTTCAGCACAGAGCCCTATGTGGTCTCCACCTCACAACCCTAAAATCATGACCTGAGTGGAAATCAAGTTGGATGTACAACTGACTAAGCCACCCAGGTATCCCATTTTGTCATTTTAAAAATTAAGCTAGAAAGGTAAGGAGTGTAAGAATTAAAATATAAAACCAAACATAAGATGTATTTGCATTTAATTATAGCATACAATGCTCTCTCCATCCGAGAATGTTTTAGTTACCAAGGTTGGGTTTCTTAGCCACATCATTAACAGTATTTACTTTTAATTACTTCTTTGGACCAACAAAGACAACACGGAAAACTGGGAGAAAATGCCCCAGATAACCTGGGTTCTAGTCCCAATTTGCTACCGTTATGATCTCAGTGGTAGAAAAAAGAAATTGAAATTTATTTATTTATTTATTTAGATTTGCTAAAACAGGGGAAATGCCTCCTAGCTGCCTACCACATCAAGAATCGATGGAAATAATCCATCTAAATGTGTTGGAAAACTGTGAAGCGATATACAAATGGGAGGTATTGCTTAGCTCAACACCAATCAAATTTTAAAACTTTATCCTTGTCTACATATTATATATTTTTAGGCTTTCTTTTATTTCTTTTTTTAAAGATTTTATTTACTTATTTGACAGAGAGATCACAAATAAGCAGAGGCAGGCAGAGAAAGAGGGGGAAGCAGGCTCCCCGTTGAGCAGAGAGCCTGATGTGGGACTCGATCCCAGGACCCTGAGATCATGACCTGAGCCGAAGGCAGAGGCTCAACCCTCTGAGCTACCCAGGTGCCCCATGTTTAGGGTCTCTAACTAAGAAATAAACATACTAACTAAATTTATAGTTTGTATTTCTTCTTTGCATTTTGTTGTGGAATTCCTGAAAAAACAGGTACAGAGTCAATGAAGCAAATTGGCTATTTATATTCTTATCCATGGCTAAGTAACTGAAAGTTAAGTGTGGTTCACTCTTCAGACAATATAAGGATCATTTTGGTCTGGGAGTTACTATAAAGACAAATATGCTTTCACTAACATAACTCAGTAGGACACATGTAAAAGATTTTTACGCATTTTCACAAAAACTGTATATATAGCCTATCTTCTTTTATCAGAGAAACCAATTTTCTTCTCATTCTTTTTCTACTATTGCATTTACTTTAAATAAAGGAGTCAAAGATTAAAAAAAAGCTGCTCCACCTCTCTGATTTTAATGTTCTCTTCTACTTGAGATCAGAAAGTTGTTAAATCTACCAAAATTCAGTGTTCTTTTGTCAGCTAATTTGTTGAACATCCAACATACATGCTATTTGCATACATGCATACCGTTTTCTCCTAGAAGATACTCTATAAACACAAAATCACAAACAGAAATGTGAATTAGAAACAAAAACATTCATTTACTGAACAAGTATCTTCTACTAGTTGCTTTATCACAGTGTTTTCCAGTGTTTGAAAAATACACTGCGTATTCCTACCATTAATGCATTGTGAAATCAATTCAGTGGGTCATGATCGGCAGTTTTGTTTAATAAAGAGTAGAAAATATCAGATTGCATTACATAAAGATGAATACTATTTTGCGAAACTTCTGTTGAAAGATGTAAGAATGTTGTGAAAGCTGTTCTTGGTGTGTCTTTTCACACAACACTAGATAGAGGAAACCACAACAAATCAGTCACTTTATTCAAAGTAACCAAGTAATCCATTACGTAAAATTAGGGCCAAAAGGATGAGGCAGGATTACTAAGGTAAGCAACAGTGTCTAATTTTCTTCACTTGGCCCATATAACCCTGAAATATTTACCGAAAAATGTAATTAGAGGCCAAATGGATATACCATACAAGTCCCTGCAAAATAAAAGAATCTGACTACAAGCCACTGTATTAATTTATAAAAGATACCATTTAACGTAGATATTCGTGTTAGCAACAATCAACTGCTGGTGCTATTCATATGCACTTTAACTACACTGAGTTAGAAAAATTACTGGTAAACAATCCCTACATCCCTAAACATGCTAACACACCAAGAGTTATGAGGATTAAAATTAAGTTAGGAATCCACTAAACTGCCAAGAATTTGGCAATTTATTTCATTCCTGTCAAGCTATCAGGTGTCGAGGTGGTCAATTAGGACAAAGAGCCAATATGAAAATAATAATCAAGCCTTTATTCACTTACTGCCACAGTGCAAGCCTGAGGCAAAACAAGTACTGGTTCCCCAGGGTCCATTAAACATAACTACACTAGGTGAGGATCAGATGGATGCAGTGCTCACAATCACCTCCCTGCAGAGGCCAGAACAAAAGGCTTCTGCCTCTTTATGGACCTGTGGGCCAGGGGAAGAGGAAGGAAGGGCTAGGAGTAGAAAGGTCCTAAGTTAAAATAGAGAAAAGGACCTCAAGCCAGGCCCCCACCCCCACCTAGGGAGGTCTTGGTAGAGATGGAGGGGCCTGGGAAGTACCCCTGCTAAGATCTGAATGGAGACAACTGAGCCAACAATGCAATCTAATAGAAGCATGGGTTGCAGGAGGGAAGGGGTGAGTTCTTGATTGCAACTCCTCCCAGAAAACTGCAAAGCACTGGCCATGCACAAGTCTGGTGTGGGGTGGGCAGTTTCCCCCCATAAGGCTGGCCAGCCAAAACCATGCAATTGTCTACAGTCAGGCCTGAACGATTACACAAAGGATTTTGGCCTGGAACCGATCTCCTCTATTCCCACTGTATATTTTTCCTTCTAATAGTTTCTTTTTTTTTTTTAGATTTTATTTATTTATTTGACAGAGAGAAACACAGCGAGAGAGGGAACACAAGCAGGGGGACTGAGAGAGGGAGAAGCAGGCTTCCCGCTGAGCAGGGAGCCCGATATGGGACTCGATCCCGGGTCTCCAGGATCATGACCTGAGCCGAAGGCAGTCACTTAACCAACTGAGCCACCCAGACGCCCCCTTCTCTTTAATAGTTTCTACGGAATACTCTTGAAAGAAGTCCCAGACTAGAGCCACACACCACAACCATCTCTGATTATAACAGGAATTGACTACCTACAGTTTCTACGCTAAAAAGTGTCTATGGCTGATCAACTACCACTAACTAAGACTGGATACTATTGTCATTTGCCTTCATACCATGTGGGAAAGTACTTTACTTTGCTAGAACCATTGGTGGCAACAAGTGATCTCATCTGCTATTTATAAGTGATAGCTCAGGGATCCCCAGTGCTCCAAGGGCAGTCCCATATGTACTTCTACCGGGTGCACATTAATTTGCTAGAGCTGCAAATCCCACTTTAACTGATTCTCTGTGCTCTCAACTGATTTTTTGTTGTTGTTGGTAATATTAAAACAAAACCCAGACTAAACAAACCAAAGCCAACACCGTGTACTTTTTGCTGTTAAGCTGAAAATAAAAGTAAAATAGTAAAACTCAGTGGTTCAACCTGAAGGTTATTCTAACAACTCTAAGATACACTCTGTTGCAAGACGGTAAAAAGCGATTTAAAAAATTTCAATGACGCTTCAAGGCTGAAAGCCTGTCGGTGTTTTCGGTTGTTGTTTTTACTAACACAAGAAAAGCGAAGTGAGGACATCACAAAAGCAAGTGAACAAGAGACCAACGCTCTAAAAGAAACTTGAGCCACTTCCAGTCGGTGAATAATCTCTGGCAACATTTATCACAGCCCTTCCTTCTTGGTGGCTGCTTCTGCCCCACTTCCCCTGGCCTACGCTCTTAAACCCTCACCTGTCGTCCCAGAGTGGCTGCAATGGACAGAACACCCCGACATCCGGCCGTCGCCCTAATCGCCCGCACCCAATACAAGTACCTAGGGAGTCGAGTCGAGCCCAGAGACGGCAAAATCCAATGCCAGGAAAGGAAGGGCAAGGGTGAAAACGGCTTTGGCCGCAGTCACGGGGGGCAAATGCCACGTGCGATTCGACCCGCAGCAGGGGAAAAGTATCTTTTCTGCGCCTTCCTCTAAGACACTGATGCTCCCCAAAAGACGCAGTCGGGAGGCGGGGAACTGGAAAAGGAATGGGAGCTGAGGTCGTGGCGTCCCCGCTATCGGTCCCCGGGCACCTTGGAGAGATCGAGGCAGGCCCGACCCTTCCTGGGGATCGCTCCTCCTCACACACGGATTCCTCTAGTCTTCCTCACGCACCTGGAGCTGGCACGGACCCGGCAGGCGGGCATCCCAGGGCCCAGGCGCCGCGAAGGTGGCGAGCGCACGTCCGCAGGGCTGGCGCGGCGACGGGCTGAGCGCGCAGGCGCAGGGCTCCGGAGCGCCCAGGGACGCGGTCCGGCTGGAAACAGGTTCCCCCCCTACCCCAGGGCCGCCGGCGCTTAGGCGCGGTCTGCGAGTCTCGCGTGAAAGGGGGCTCCAGAGGTTGGTCCCCAACCCTGGGCCGCTCGCCCCGCATTGCAGTTGCGGGAAGGAGAATAGAGGACTGAAGAAGGCTGTTTCTTCAGATTGCTGACAATTAGATGAGATGGATGTAAAGTGCTCAATATAGTGCCTAGAAGCATAGTAAGCTCTCAATAAGCTTTATCATTTATTACTCTTTTTATATTACATACAACTTCAGGAAGTGGTGGGATCTCATTTTAAAAGGAAGATAATGAGATCGAGGCGTTAAGAAACTTCCTCCGTGTCACAGGGCTGATAGACGATGGAGATGGGATTTGAACACAAGTGTCTAGTACCAGACCTGCACTTTTAATTCACTATTTCTTCCCAAGTTATAGATATCTCAGTATTTGATGTGGACATAATGAAGGGTTAAACATTGCAGTCCAGTTACAGACTTGGGGTGGCACATTATTAGGTATAAGATGCTTAGGGATCTAAGATTTTAAGTCCGAAAGACAGTTGAAAATTATTGTGAATTTTTGCAGGTCCAATTGTAAGTGTCTCAGCTTGAGCAATGAGGACATGAGAACAGGTAACAAGCACATTTTCTTTCAACTGTGAGTAACTTTTTGCATTACTTGTTAAGGACTACTGACAAAAATTGTTATTTCTAATGTTGATGTACATCCCTCTATTTAAAAGGGAAAAAATTGGGCCAATGAAAAGTCAGTCTCTATTTTCCATGTAGCAACATGAGGAAATGGCTAACAGGACATAAGCTTTGGCTTTTTATGTAGGAAGCTTGGAGGACTCACATTTGGGGAAGGTTGAAGCCCTTACTTCCAACAGTAGCAGAGACAGAGAAAGGAGGGGAAAATCTTTGGTGTCCTAAGTGCTAACCTTAGGGTAGGAACGTTGTGTGTTCAGATAACCCTAAGAGACTTGCTGCATTCTGCAGCTTCTCCTGGGAGTTTAGTTCAACCAAGTCATGCAAACAATTGCCTCCATCACCAGCCACATAAATTCTCAGGAAAGATACACAGACCATAAGAGAACACTGCCTGAGGTTGGGAACCTGTGCATTACCTGCAAAATAAGTAGGTCTCTGCACCAAGGGCCTGAATGTGGAGTGTGGAACACAGATGAGATGTGGATAAGCTATTCTCGAAGGCCACTTACCCTACCTCATAACCTTCCCCATTCACCCTGAAAGTCATCTCAGGAGACTTTTGGGGGGAAAAGGGAGAAATTACCATGAATAAGTCATCAGGAAGATTTCACTGAATAGGTGATATTTGAACAGGAACTTAGCAGTGGGTTCAATATGAACAATGAGAAAATGAGGGAGGCGGCCAAAACATTGTAGGGAGAGATGGTAGCAGTGACAAGGAAAAATAAAAGAATGGCAGGACGTATGTTTGTGATAAATCTTACCTCTGCAGCTTACTAGTGTGTGTCCTTAAAAGTTATTTAACCTTTCCGAATCTCAGTTTCCACATCTTTAAAATGGGGATATAATTTATCATTTACTCAATGACCTATCATGTACAAAATACAAAGGATTTCACTTGTAAGCTTATGAGGATGAAACGGTGAGGACCCTAACTTCACTGTAGTCTTCAGATCAGAGCAACATAGAAAGAAGTATGATATGATAAGAGAAGATATGTATAGGACAGCTCTGAGGAGGAGGAATGTCTAAATCTGCCTGAGACTTCAAGTGGAGATTGTCTTTGAGCTGAGGCTTTAATTATCCATCCACCCATCCATCCAACCTACATGTATTTTAAGCCCTTGCTATGTGCCAAGTCCTGTTTGAAGTTCCTGGAGATAGAGTAGTAAAGAAATTAAAAAGTTAACAATTCCTGTGTTTATAGATTTTTCATGTATAGTTAATTTTTTATATATTTATATGCCTACAGAGAGATTTAGACAATAAACTAAATAAGGAAAATATAGTATATCTAATATATAAAATATTGATAAGCACTGAGGGGGGAAATAAGCACAGAGGGAGACTATAGAGATTTGGGTGGGAGGGCTTATTGGCATTTCGGTAGGTAGCCAGGGATGAATGTACTGAGCAGTCCTGTGATTTTTGTGTGGAGCCTGATAGAAATGAGCGAGCCAGTCCTGCTTATTTATGCTTCACGGTTAGAACACCTACTGCTCACCAGGCACTTTGCAAGAAGCTGAGAAAAGCCTTACATGCCTTATAGAGGTTTTCCTTTCTTCTTCTTTATTTTAATCCTGTAAGCAATGGAGGATTATTGAAGAGTTTTGATCACAGGTATGGCACGCTTCCATTGGGGTCGTAGAAAACTCACTCAGAAGTAAGCTGGATGACAAAATAGCGGTGGCAAAATTAGCATGGCCATGTTGTCAGCTAGGGGCCTCCTTCCATGAATATCTGGTTAACTTGAATGAATATCCAGTTCTGTGGTCTGTGATGGTCTTCCTGATACCTGTTCTCACAGTTTGCTCCTAGTGTGTGTGTCCTCCTTGGTAGTTCTTAACCTTTAGAGCTATCTATCTCCTTTTTAGCAACAACACACTGAATGTAGAACTTAGCTTCCTCATCAGTTCTAGAAAAATCTCCACTCATACTTGTGTGTGTGTGTGTGTGTGTGTGTGTGTGTGTGTGAGAGAGAGAGAGAGAGAGAGAGAGAGAATACTTTACTGAAGATTCAAAAGTCACTAGGGGATAGGGTTTCAATTGAAAAGATGTGGCGTCTGGGAGCAACTCAGCCAGTATCAAGTGCATCCAAGATAATTGCACTTGAAAGAAGTCCACATTTCAGCATCTTTCGTATGTCTTTGGAATATTTTTAAGGCGGAAACTATGAAATTGAGTTGTACTGCTTGCTAAAACTCTTCCTGCCCCCCAACTAAATAGCCTGGCAGAAAGTTCAGATATCCTGTTTTCATCTCCCCTCTTGTTTTCCTCTCACCTCTCTCCCTTCTTTCTGTGGAGCAACCAATAAAACCATCCACTTGCCTCCTGCAATAATCCACCAACACTGATACCCCTTGAATGTCAGTTTCTACCCCTAAAGATTTGTCAAAGGATTGTTCCAACAAAGACGGCACTCCCTTTCTAAGTGGATTATTGATGAATAAAACTCTCTTTCTCATCATATATTTTCTCAAGAAAAATATTTGCAGACTCTTGTATATTTTACTACAGGACTTCTGAGGGGGCGGGCAGAGGCTGGAGATGAGGAGTGGTGAGTTGGGATCAGAAGGTAAAACGTGGTACTGCTATATTTTGCTTACGGCTGTTGGACTGCATCCAACTTCCAGGCTAGTCCCAGGTTGAAGAGTTGTTAGAACTTTTCTCTAAAGCTCCACTGCTGCTAATACCTATAGGATTTCTGGGTCTAGTTAGGCAGTAGCATCCTACCCCACCCACTCCCCATGTATTTGGTTCAAATTCAAAAGCCCTGGAGATCCATAGTCACCCCAAAAGCAGGTAGCATTCTCAATACAGGGCTTTGACCACATTTGTTCACCCTTAGATTTGGGGCCCACATTGATTACAGAAACCCCACATGCTACTTTAATACTGAGGTGAAGGCCAACCAAGGAGAGAGGGCAGAGCTATGGTATCTACCAAACATTTTTGCTCATGGGGTCAGGAGACCTTGACTCTCTGACCTCTCTCCTATTTCTGGATCTTAATTTCTTTTCTTTTCTTTTTTAAGATTTTACTTATTTGACAGAGAGATAGGGAGCACAAGCAGGAAGAGCAGCAGGCAGAGGGAGAGGGAGAAGCAGGCTGTCTGCTGACAGGAGCCTGCTGGGGGGCTGGATCCCAGGCCCCTGGAATCATGACCTGAGCTGGCCAAAGGCAGACGCTTAACTGACTGAGCCACCCAGGTCCCCCTGGATCTTAATTTGAGTTCTTTTCATTTTTCCAAAAAATCCCTATCCTCACAAGAGCCAGAACAGATGGAAGTGTTCTGTTTTGTTTTGTTTTTTCCTCAGCCCCCGACCACATGTAGTGCAATGGGTATTAAATCTGTCTCTGTTGGCTGTTCGATTGTGGGGCAATGTGTGAGATATTACTGATCTTTTGTTTAGGACCTGGCTTCCCAACTAGATAAAAACTCAATAGTCATGGTTTGTGTTTAGGCTTAGGGCTTTTTCCAGTGTGTTCTCTGACCCAAAGTAAGTAACTCACATACTCCATAGCCTGGGGGTGTGGGTAGTTGGGTGAGAGACCCATGCGAACTAACTCTGGGGACCTGGGTGGCTGAGTTTTGTGCCGTCTGCACAGTGACACGGGTATCTTCACCTCTAACCCGAATACTCAGTCTTCTGTCTTCCTCCCTTTCAATAACTTCTTTAAATGCAAGGAGTAGGAGGATAATCCAGATTTTCACAGGAAGTTCTGAGCTTCTCCTCTAATATTTTACATTAAATTCCTCCTACAACAACTTAACTCCAACAAGCCTAATTTTTCTACACTACTTTCCAACAGCAATGTGGGGACCCTTTGTGGCAAAAAGCCTCTTAAGTTTTAACACAAATGCAAAGGTCACTTCTTCCAGCTGTTGTATTGCCTAAATTCTGATTTACAAATCCAGACGTTTGCCACATTGCCAAGCATGATTGCCATTAACAATATCATTGTTAAGCATTCAGCTATGCTGTGTACCCTAGGGAGGCACTGGCAACTTTGCAATCACATAAATTCCTAAATCTGGATCCCGTAAACTTTTAATTAGTCATTGTTTACATTCCAACTGTTTTTTCTCTAATATTCCAAGGAATGTGAAAATCCTTTTTCTGCATTACCCAAAGATGCCTTTATTTCTCCTGGCATGTAGTGTTCACTAGGGGTCATAATAGGCAGTCCCCAATTCAGATCTTTGAGGGACCCTGAGTCAGTAGAAGAAGCAATCATAATAGGAATCTTTCATCAGCCCCGTATAGAGTTGTAAGTTAAGGACTTTCTTTGTTTTGCTGCTTTTAATATTTATTCTTTATCACTATATTTTGCTAATTAAAATACAATGTCTTGGCGTTTGCCTGTGTTTATTGATTTTTATGGGAGTACTCTGTGCCTCCTATATCTGGATATCTGTTTCATTTCCTAGGTTAGGGAATTTTTCAGCTATTATTCCTTCACATAAATTTTCTGCCCCATTTTCTCTTTTCTTCTTTTGGGACTGCTATAATAAGAATGTTATTATGTTTGAGGGAATCACTAAGTCCATTCTCCTGTTGCATAATTCTTTTGTTCAGCTTCACTATTTTCCATTTTTTTGTCTTCTAGGTCAGTAATTCATTCCTCCTGTTCTTCCAGCCTGCTGTTCGTTGCATCAAGACTGTTTTCAATCTCGTTTATTGTACTCTTCATCTCTGATTCTTTATTAACTCTTTTATCTCTGCAGTAAGGGTCCACCTGTTGTCTTCTATTCTTTTCTGAAGGATTCTCAAGCAATCCTTATGATTGTTTTCTAATTTCTTAATCTTCTCAAGAACTTTGAAAGGAAATATTTTTGACTCTATTTATGAATTAGGAAACATAAAGACTTAGAGTTTAGTTGACTTGTCAAAGTCAAAGTTATGCAGCTAGTGAGTGCAAGAGTAGTAAGATTTTATTTATTTATATGTCAGAGAGAGAGAGAGAGAGCGAGCGAGCACGCACAAGCAGGGGGAATGGGAAGCTCCTCAATGAACAAGGAACCCGATGCAGGACTCAATTCTAGGACCCTGGGATCATGACCTGAGCCAAAAGCAGATGCTTAATGACTGAGCCACCCATGTGTCCTGAGGAGTTGGTTTCAAACCCAGATTTGTCTTGACTCCAAAACCTATATTCTTTCTACTGCACCATAATATAAAATATGTAATACCATGCTTATAACATATCTGGTGCTTAATTTGTTGTACTTTTTCTTATTTTTTTCACTTGGAATCAAATGTTTATATATTTTAGTATATTTATCTAAATATATTTTATATACAAATATGTGATATATATTTTGTAAATTTAAATATGTTTTATGGGGCTCGTGGGTGACTCAGTTGTTAAGCATCTGCCTTCGGCTCAGTCATGATTCCAAAGTCCTGGGATCAAGCCCTGCATCGGGCTCCCTGCTCAGCAGGAAGCCAGCTTCTCCCTCTCCCACTCCTCCTGCTTGTGTTCCCTCTCTCGCTGTATCTCTCTGTCAAATAGATGAATAAAATCTAAATAAATGAAGTATGCTTTATATGTGAAATGTTATTTTTATATAAATACTCATATATGATATGTATATTTTATATATGTTTGTTATATATGTATTATGTGTGTGTGTGTTTTCTTGTGGTTCCACTTCTCTGATTGAACAGCACTGAAGCAGGGACAAAAGTGAAAGCTGGTACACTTGTTCAGAGGTCAACACCATTTAGTCCAGGACCAAAGATCTAAGAATCATCATGGAGATGGGGACAGGTTTACCAATTTAAGAATTGTTTTGGAGGTGGTATTATCGTTCTGCAGAGAAACAGTACCAATAGGATAGAGAGAGAGAGAGAGAGAGAGAGACAGAGAGAGACAGAGAGGAAGGAAGGAAGGAAGGAAGGAAGGAAGGAAGGAAGGAAGGAAGGAAGGGATTTCCCATAAGGAATTGGCTCATGTAATTATGGAGGCTGAGAAGTACCAGGATTGGTGGTTGACAAGCTTGAGATCCAGGGGGGCTGATGGTGGAAGCCGGCAGGCTGGAGACCCGAGAAGAGCTGAAGTTTCAGTTTGAGTTTAAGGGCAGGAAAAGACTGATGGCTCAGGTAGTCAGGCAGGAGGAGGCCCCTCATATTTTTTTCTGTTTTTGTCCTAGTCAGGCCTTCAGCTGATTGGGTAAAGCCCATCCACATTAGAAAGAGCAATCTGCTTTCCTCCGCCTACTGATTCATGTGTTAATCTCATCCAGAACTATTCTCAGAGACAAACTGAGAATAATGCTTAGCCAAGTGTCTGTGCACTCCGTGGCCCAGTCAAGTTGTCACATAAAATTAACTTGCAAGTAGATGTAAAGGAAAAACTCGGGTTTTTCCCTTCCTATACAGAAAAAAATCCAATTCTCCTCTACTTTGAGTTTCTTCCCTGTGAGTGTCCTACTAACACAAACCACTTCTGACATTTCTAGTCACCAAATATGTGGGGAGTTTTCTTCACAACAAGAAGCAAGCTTCTGACGCCAGCTGAGAGTCCTACCGTTCAACTCAATTCTGGCACTGTCTACCTCGAGGTAGCCTCAGATCTCAGGGGTTAAGGGCTCACTCCCATAAGCTTGCCTCTCCCTACCACTACAGATGCTAGCTGCAAGCTCAGTTATTGTCTGTGCTCTGACCGACCCACTGGCTCTAGAGGGAAGGTTTCAGTGGCCCCCATTACAAGAATAATTAATTTGCTAGAGGGATAGAGGTACTCACAGAACTCAGGGAAATGCTTACATGCATTTACTGGTTTATTCAGGGACATGATAAACAAGACAGAGAACAACCGGATGAAGAGATACCTAGAGCGAGGTCTGGGAGGTTCTGCCCCCATGGAGCTGGAGAGCATCACCCTCTTGGTGTGGGTGTGGACACCGACTTGGAAGATCTTTGAACCCCATACTTTCGGGATTTTATGGAGGCCTTATTATATTGGTGTGATTGATCAATCATCAGTTCCATTTTCAGCCCTTGCCCCTCTCAAGAGAAGGGGTTGCAGCTGAAAATGCGCTTCTAATCATGACTCCTTCTTTCCAGTGACCAGTCCTTATCCAAGAGCCATCCAGGAACCCATCCAAAGTCACCTCATTAGAACAGAATATGCTTGTACTGTTCTTACCACTTAGGAATTGATATGGTTTTTAGGAGCTGTGTGCCAGGACCAGGGGCAGAAACCAACATATGTATTTTCTATTATCTCATGAGATGTATGTTGGATGCATATCTGCCTTCATGTGCACTTGCACCAAGCCCCACACTTGGAAGGCCTCCACAGTTGGTTTAATGCTCTGCTATTGCAGTCTTAAAAGTCTTGGTAATTTTTCAACAAGAGGCCCTGCAGGTTAATTTTTTATTGGGTCCCACATAATAGGTAGCAGGTCCTGATTGGATATGAGGAGTGAGGGGAAAAGAAGCTAAACAATTGCACTTGGTTTGTTGGCATAAATAACTGTGTGGATGGTAGTGCATTTGGAAGTGGAATTTGGGAGAGAAATTAAAAATGTTGATTGAAGCATGTTAAGTCAGAGTTGCCTTTTAGACGTGGTAAGATATTTGTTGCTTGCTTCCCTAGCATTCATTTCCCTCTTCCTGATGCCTGAGTAGACCCCGATTCCAGCTTTGTGGGTACGGTTTGATTGGTTCTAGTTCTAGCCATCCACATGCTGTCCTGGCCTGGCAGGCTCTGCCATATAATAAGTAATGAACGAAGCCAAGCAGACTAGCGCTCTTTGTAGTTCCCTTCAACCCTAGATTAAAGAAAAAGGGTGAGGGGAAGGATAAACAGAGACTTTTTGAGAAGGAGAGACAAAGACTGCAGAAATGGAAGCTAAAGGTTGTTTTTGTGTTTTATTTTGTTTTGTTTTGTATTTAATCCCAGGCCATGGATACTTGTGGGAGAATCTGCTTATTTTCCTGGCATCTTCCTGTGTAAGAGACTGTTCAGCTGGCTACATGGACTCCTGATTTAAAGACTACATTTTCCAACATGCTGTGGAGCTAAGTACAGCCATGTGATTATATTCTGTTTAATGGGCTGTAGGGGGACGTGGTATGTGCAATTTCCTGGCCATAGTCTTTTTTTTTTTTTAATATTTTATTTATTTATTTGACAGAGAGAAGCACAGCGAGAGAGGGCTCAGTTGTTGAACAACGGCCATCGGCTCAGGTCATGATCCTGGAGATCTGGGATCGAGCCCCACATCAGGCTCCCTGCTCGCCAGGAAGCCTGCTTCTCCCTCTCTCACTGCATTTCTCTCTGGCCATAGTCTTAAAGAGAGGAGGCATGCCATTTCTCCTCACTTCTACTTTCAGCGTTATAGAATTTGAATACACTTTGACAGAAACAGCAGTAGTAAGCAACAGACAAGAACCATTGTCCTTTGTCACCATAGCCAAGCCAGTTTTGAACTGCCTACCTCTTAGGTTTTATAAGAGAGAAAAATACTATCTTATTTAAGGTAAGACTATTATCCACCACTATTTTGGATTTCTGTCACATGCAGATAGTGTTAATCATAAATGATACAATAGTCATACAATTAACTCCTTTTCTTCTCATGGTACCTAAATAATGATCTGTTTGTTACAAACAAGACTCTAATAAGGACATTTTATTCTTACTCAGGCCATTTGTAATTTGGTCTACATACACACTGAAAAAAAAGTCCTATCCAATTCATATTTTGTTTTGCCTTTTAGGTCCTCAAAAGAAATATAGACATTTTACTAGGATCTATGTTATTAAAAACACTACTACTTTCCCCAGGGAAGCAACAATAGATGGACATTTTTCTAGCACTAGCTCACATTTCATAAACCCTTGTTTAAAATTAACCCAAACCATTAAATAACACAGAAAAAAAATTTTTTTAAATGACACTATAAAAACTGCCTTCTGAGAAACTGAAACAGGTGAGTTTACATATAATCTCAGATAAGGTGACCAAATATCCAAAATTGGCTAAGACAGTCCCAACTCCCAGATTGCTGGCTGCTCTGGTTTCTGTCTTAGCACACGTCCTGTGGTCCTGGCCAGATGTCATCCAACTTTAGGACAGGAATTCCTGCCCCTACTTGGACGAACAAGTTGCTAAAAATGGGAAGAAATAACATGAAAGTGGAAAGGGCAAAAAATGAACCAAACTCTGGTTGAAATTTAATTACATTTTGTTGAATGATGTTTGTAAGCATTTGTCAACACAGATTGTTTAGTTTGGGATCTTTCAAACTGTGATGGGGACGATCTACTTCTAGTGTTCGAGCAGTATTTTTAAAAAGCATTTTGACTATAATAGGCTAGAAGATGCCAGTATGCATTTCACATACTAAACATGAGTATTTTTCAAAAAATTCCATTTTTGTTTTCTCTGTGAGTCTTTGGTGCAGGAGGATGATCAAAAGAAGTTTAAAGCTCAGTAAATTTTAGTCATTTAGGAATATACTCACCCACTGTCTCCTGTATCGTGCAGCAGTGTTATGAAATTTTAAACCTTTCGTTCAACAGATATTTGACACATGTAACATTAACAGTACTTGTCCATCCAGCGCTTCCCTGGGTAGTGCCGGGAGCCCGGGCAACGGTAAAGGTCGGGGGTTCCCCAAAGGTGGTGACGGAGTTGGCGATAAAATGAGGAGGCCGGACTCGAAGAGTGGTGTGGGGATCTCCTCTCCTGAAAACTGTATCTTCAGGGTTCTTTATTTAAAGCCTTTTAGTTACATCAGTCTAGCTTTAGGCAAACAGTTGGTTCTGTCTCTCTTGCTCTCTGCTTCTCTGTTTCTCTATCTCTTGCTCTGTCTTTCGCTTCGCTCTCTCTTCCTTTGCCTCTCTCTGTGCAGGCTCCCTGTCTTTCTCTCTGTGTCTGTGTCTCCCTCTCTCAGATTCTCAGTCTCTCTTTGCAGGCTCTCTTGCTGTTTGCCAGCTCTCCTGCTCTCTCCTCTAAGGCTCTCTTGCTGCTTCCTCGCAGGCCCTCTGCCTTTTTCTCTCTGTCTCTCAGTCTCTCTGCAGGCTCTCAGTCTCTCTCTGTCTCACGGCTTTGTCTCTCTTGACTGTCAAGGGTCCCAGTCTTTTATTATTCCCACCTGAGGAAGTTGGGTGGTACAGTTAAATCTTTAACTGCTTTTGCACCCACCCTAGAGACAGGATTAGCATTGTTACTGCAGGGTACAGAGTGATTGCTTAAACTCACAGAAGTTGAGACCATTGAGGCAGAGGGATCAAGAAATACAGATAAGAGATACAGAGATATGATTACCGGGAGGTGGATTAAATGGGGGAGGAGGATTAAATGGAACTATGTCTTGAATAAGCACACCAAGGACATATTGCCCTGACCCACAGGGTAAGTGGCGTTTCGGATTCTAGGCGGGGAAAGCCCAGAGGGGCTTTCATTCACATTCACAGGTACCTCCACCAGAATTTCTGGTGGCTTGGGCATGGAGGGAAGGGCGGATCATGCACCGTCCCCGACATGGTAGGGTTTCCCTTGAGCCCAGTTCTCACACAGGTTTTTCCAGGGCTGTTCCAGGGACTCTGCAAGTGTATAGGACTGTGGGATGGGGGTTGTCTGCAGGGGACTGGTCCATGGACAATTCAACTTTGAAGTTCACTGGACAGATGTTGTTTAAAGACTAAATTTAAGTTAGCCAGTTGGGCAAGGAAAGAAGGGTATCCCAGATTGAAGGAACAGTATGTGTTAAACAGAAGAGAGAAGCAGTACAGTACATGGGTCACACTATCTTAGATGTAATTCTGAATTCCAAAATGTTCTGAAAGCTGAAAGCACGAAACAAGACCGATTCCATCGGAACTCATTGATGTACTGCCTTTGTCACGTGCTTTCAGATTATTTTTATCATACTACGCTGATGCCCAGTCTAAAGTATGGTTATGGTCCACATAATGTGTATTTAGAGTTCTACAAGAATATATAATTATAAAATACTGGTGCATTAACTATTTACTTATCACTTTTATAGAAGGTGTTATTTTTTCCTCTTTAAGTTTTTTTTTTTAAGATTTTATTTATGTATTTGAGAGAGAGCGAGAATGACAGAGAGAAGGAGCATGGAGGGGAGGGACAGAGGGAGAAGCAGACTCCCCACTGAGCAGGGAGATCAACTTGGGACTTGGTCCTGGGAGTCAGAGTCATGACCTGAGCCAAAGGCATACCCCTCACTGACTGAGCCACCAGGCACCCTTCCTCTTAAATTTTAATGAGAATGAAACCTCACAGGGGCCTGGGTAGCTCTGTCAGTGAAGCATCCAACTCCTGATTTTGATCAGGTCACAATTACGGGGTTCTGAGATGGAGCCCTGCATTGGATTCTATGCTGAGTGTAGAGCCTGCTTGAGATTCTCTCCCTCTGCCCCTCTTACTACTTGTGCTTTCACTTCTTCTCTCTCAAAAAAACGCTAAAACCTCAAAATCCATAACATTAGCAAAATAGAAATCTAGTAAAGCCAGAGCAGTAATTTATGCATAATTATGGAAGAACTAGTGCATAAAGTGGTTAGATGATATATCTCAGGAATCAGTTTGTCAAATATATACCCAGCTTATTTATAATTGATGATTTCTTAATCTTTGTCCAGTTGTTTAATGGCTTCCGTATGCTTGCTTGTGCTTTAACTCATGTGCATTTAGTGAATCTTGTCTACCAGAAGCAAATGGTGGTCTATAATGTAAAAAATTGTCTCCTTTTCACCGCCACCCTCCTCCCCCTTTAGCACATTTTCCAGAGGTAACCACTTTTAAGAGGTTTGTATGTCTTCTTTCAGACCTTTTTTAAAATTTGTATGCGAGCATGCGTTACGTCATAGATACACAAAAACAAGTGTTGGGTGATGGGCATAAAGGAGGGCAGATGATGTGATGAGCACTGGGTGTCATATGCAACTGATAAATTATTGAATACTACATCTGAAACTAATGATGTACCATATGTTGACTAATTGAATTTAAATTAAAAACAACAACAGCAAAAAAAAAAACACAAAAAAAAACCCCTCCAGATCTTTCTTGTGTCATTCTCTCGCATAAATGGCATAATGCTATGAAGGTGTTCTGCAGCTTGCCTGCTTCACTTCGTATGTTACGTGTATATTTTCATGGAAATAGGTATAGATCAACCCAATTCTTTTTAATGATTGCTTCATGTTCTCTTGCATGGGTGTTCTTTAATTTACCCATTGTCCTAATGACAGGCAAATAGGGTTTTTCTGTGTTCTTCTGATGGCAAATATTCCTTCAGATTTATATCCCTGTACTACCTGTTAGTCATACTTAAAGGACCTCACTCTCAGATCCTTAGCCAAAGCATATATTTTGTAGGAACTGGTACCTTCTTTTCTCTTAAACCAGAGAGAAGTCATTCATGTTAATCTGTAAATACAACAACAAAAAGAATTTTGTTGATTTTTATGAGAATTATAAAGGTAAGTAAGCGAGCTCTGATGTGGTAGAAACCACGAATGTCTTGCTGTTGACTCCTTTAGCTCACCAATCTCATCTTTTTAAAAAAAAAAAAAAGATTTTATTTATTTATTTGACAGAGAGAAACACAGCGAGAGAAGGAACACAAGCAGGGGAGTGAGAGAGGGAGAAGCAGGCTTCCCGCCGAGCAGGGAGCCCGATGTGGGACTTGATCCTAGGTCTCTGGGATCATGACCCGAGCCAAAGGCATTCGCTCAACCAACTGAGCCACCCAGGCGCCCCCAATCTCATCTTCTTAAGCAAGGTCATTTTGGAGGCTACTCTTAAAATTCTTCCTTAGTATTCACTTCATCTTATCTCTCACTGTAGGAAACTCTAAGAAGCACAGACCGGAGAAAGAATCTCTAGGTTAAAGAAGTGGAAGTGGCTAGAATTTAAAAGCAGTGTTTCCACACTGGAGAAAGTGACATACTAAAGGGCCTTCACACAAGGGGTTTTTGGAATTCTTTGCCTCCACCTCTGCCTCAAATAATGAGCTACTCTGAGAGGAGGGGAGTGTGTTGGTTAGGAGCATGGGCTCTGCAGTCAGACATCCTGTGCTCTGCTCTGGGCTTGAGCAAATGACTTACCTCTTTGTGACTTCATCTATTAAAATGGGGGCAGAGACAGGGATGGTGATGAAGATATCACCTACTCTGTAGGGTTGCTATGAAAAAAGTCAAAAATTAGTATTTGTAAAACACAGGAGCTGGTATATAATAAACTATCTATGTAGGTGTTTGTTAAATAAGAATGGCACAGCGATATGGACACTGTGGCTGTTTTCTGAGTTTCCTGAAGAAGCAGCTGTTCATGAAACCTTCCCAAAGCCCCAATGTAGCTGAAGTTGCCTAATATGTAGTGTGAAAAATCTTCTTTCTCCTATTCATCAGCGCCTTCACTGTAGAAGTGTCTCTATGCAGTGTTTGCAGAAGTCCTAGAAGTATATCCGGTGGCCTGCTCTGGATGTCCAAGCCTCTAATGAGAAATGATACCTTATTTAGAGATGGACTGATATTGAGTGTCCGCTTTCTGGATAGTTGTTAGCACATTCTTTGTGTTCAACAAAATATTCCCATAAGCAGAGGAGCTTTACAAACACATCACAGAATGAATAGAGTCAGATTTCAGAAACATAAATACAATAAAAATTGTCTGGATTCATAGGAAATCTGTAACTTTCTGAATGCAAGAAAATTATAGGAAACTCATTGACAATATATATTTATACCTCACATTTTCAGATTTTAGTATTATAGCTATTAGGAATGCATCCAATTTTTATTTTTATAAGAGCTGATTAGCCAAATCTTATATTTTACAAGTTTTTTGTTACTGTTTCCTTCCCACCCTAAATATACAATTTTCTGCATTTTGATCAATTACAGAGCATGTGAAGCCAGGTGTGAAATTGGTTTCTCGTAATATGGTTAGATTTCCAACACAGACCATATAGCTTCGCATTTTCTTTTTAGTGGGAGGTTACAGGACTAAAAGACCCCACCTTCTGGGGAGCCTCCATATTCTCTGAGGTAGTTTGTAGCTTTGGGTTGAACACTCTGACCAAGTAGTTTCAGATTCTTATTTTTTAAAAGATTTTATTTATTTATTTGTCAGAGAGAGAGATAGAGAGAGCACAACAGAGAAAGCAGCAGGCAGAGGGAGAAGCAGGCTCCCCGCCGAGCAAGGAGCCCAATGCCGGACTTGATCCCAGGACCCTGGGATCATGACCTGAGCCAAAAGCAGATGTTTAACTGACTGAGCCACCCAGGTGTTTCATATTCTTGTCTGCTATTTAGTTTAGATTTAGTTTCCCAGAAAAGTTGAATGTCTTACTTCCTCATATACCACTAACAGGATGTGGGGCCTTGACACAAGTTTTAAACCCCAGCTTCAAGACAGAGTTATACCTGGAGGACTTTGGGTGTTATTTCTAATACTGAAAGAAGCAGGGAAAATTTGCATGCTATGGATAGCCACCGAAATACTGGTGGAGAGTCAGCATTTGAACTTTTAGACTTTGATTAAAACACTCGGAAGGAAGCTGTAGAGATACAACTATAATCAACTTATAATTGGGTATTTTGTGTGTTTGGGTTTTTTTATACCCCTTCTTGTTCCCCAAAGTCAAGCAGTTACATGATTTCTCTTCCAGGACAGCATCAGGAAGAGATGGAGCTCTCACTTCTCTTCTTTCTCCTTGGCCTGCACAGTCCTGTGCTTAACTCTGTAATAATTTCTTTTCAACTCAAGTTGCTCAGGCAACTACATTCTTTGCTCTCTAACTTGACCCCATTTCCTGATGAATGGGCTTTTCGTTTTTTCACTAAGTCCTAAAGGCTTTCACATTCTGCAATTTTCTCTGCTAAATAGCTCTAGGCATAACTGCTTAGAAAATCATTGACAATCATAAAACCTTAGATTTTTTAAAGAAACTTAGAGATCATCTAAGCCAACTCCCTCATTTTGCAGTTAAGGAAATCAAGCCCCAAGAGGGTAAATAACTTGTTCAGTGTCATCCAACTAATTTGTAAACTGGTTAGAATTTTTGCAAAGCTAATTTTTTAAATTAGGTAGAATTACAAGTAAAACCATTTTAAAGGGCACATACTTTTCCATCTTGATCCTTTAGAGCTGTCATTTGAATATGATTTATAGAGCCAAATTTACAAAATCATGACTCTGAATCCTAAAAAAACACTGTGATGTGAGAAATAGTTAAATGAGGTTTGGAATTACCATGTTTTTTAACAGAACATTTATCATAACAATGGTCTCAGATGTGGTGATTAATTGAGGGTTGACTGCTTTGCTTTAAGTAAGATTTTATTTTGGTGGGGAACGGAGTTGAGGGAAAGTAGATACAAATGTAGAGACAAATGGGCATTAGGTTAGGCTCAGTAATCTATTGTCATTACTGTTAATAAAATATCACACTTTGTGTCCACAGGATCACAAGTCTAGTTTGTAAGAAATTATAAGTTATCTTTGTATCCAGAACTTGTATCGAGCTAGAGCCAAAGATGCAATGTCTGTGCTTTCCCCATGCTCTTTCCATTGCCCACTCATTACAGTTAGTGAGTTCTCCAACATGGCCACAAATAACTCATAGAGTTTTTGAAAAGCCACTCTTCTTTGCTGCTGTATGCCACTGTGTGCAAAGCAATGTATCTCACAAGCAGGCCCATCCCTATCATTTGTGAGCCAGAGGTGAATGTGCAAATGGTTGTCTCCAACCTTCGCTCTATCTCAGTGGGCTGTATACCCTTCTGTCCATACTGACCTCAGTGAAACTTGTGTGTAAGTGTATAGGCCTCACCCTACATATCCAAGTTCTCTCTCCACAAGTCCGCACACAAATTGCACAAGTAGTCACTTCTTGGCCTCACTGTGGGAAATACAGTCTGTCGTTAAGAGAATAGAGAGGAGCAGAAGCCCAAGCAGTCACCTGAAGGAGGCTCAGAGCTTCATGAGCAGGGAATTCTAGGTTTCCTAGGTAAAGAGAGCTTGGTTTAGAAGAAGGAGAGCAGGTTCCAGGAGGGCAAATCCTGACAGACCTCTCATCTTATGGGGAAGAGGAGGAGGGTAGAGGAGGGCCAGAATAGGACCTAAAAGCATTGGGCCCAGGAAAGAGGTCTTGGTTGACTGGATCAAGAGCAGTACTGCTAACCAGAAAACACTGGAGTGAAACCCTCCTGTAGGCATTGTCTCTTGTGTAGGACCCGCACAGAAATGGAAGCAAAGGTGTTTGGTGGCCAGAAAGAAGCCACTTCAAACAAATTATTTTTTAAGCAGGGAAATTTCAAGAGATGTTCTAAAAGAGCATCTAAAAGAACAACCCTATTCAAAGGTATGATGTTGAACTGGAAGGAATCTTCAAGATTGGCTAATGAAGATGGAATAGAGACCACAGAGACAAGTAACTTGCCCAACGTCAGACTTGAAGTATGACTGTAAGCAGCATGGAAGAATAGACCCAGGATAGCTATATCTTATAGTGTAAGTGTGTTTTTAATGATGTGACAGCAGAACAGCAAATACCAGTGGTTTTTATAGAAAATCAGACACCAGTTAGACTTAGAGAGAGAGAGAGAGAGAGAGAGAGAGAGAGAGGGTACGAGTGAGCAAGGGATCTGGGAAATCAGGTGAAGAAAGACGGGAAGCACTATAATGCTGGGGTCCATGCTGAGCACCAGAGAAACTTTATCTTTTCTTATGAATCAAAAGAGAGTGATGTTGTCATTATTACGTGATTCATTTGGGGGAAGTTAGTGCAATGAGAAAAGGTAGAGACAAAGAAAGAAACTGTGGGGACTCTGAATTACCCCCTCACCTGATTTACCCCCACTTTGGGACTATATATGACTTGATTCATACCCTCCTAATCTGTCAGTAATATTTATTTTAAATATGAAGCCCCAGAAATAAAAATGTATTGAAGTGGCAAGTATTGTTTTAAGTATTGATTAATAGTTTTAAAACAAATTAAAGTTTGGTCTGTGAAAAAGAGAATTAGGCTGGAGTACAGAATCTTTGTTCCAGTCCTAGTCCTGTGGCAAGCCATTCAACCTCTGTAGTGCTCTTTTCCCAAAGGTAAAATGAAAATAGCAAAGGTAACTCTTACTATTTATGAGGCAAAACATAGAGGGAAGAAACCCAAGTGTCCAATAACAAGAAATAGATTATGGAATATTTATAAAGTATAATATTATCAACATTAAAAATTACAGGTTTGAAAATTTTTAGCAATGTACTGAAAGTTACAATATAAAGTTAAGGGAAAAAGCACGGTTCAGAAACTATATATATTGAGTTATGCCAATTTTCTAAAATATTTGATCATAACATTCTTGAGAGGGCACCTGGGTGGCTTGGTAGATTAAGCATTGACTCTTGATTTTGGCTCGGGTCATGATCTCAGGGTCATGAAATTGAGCCCCACGTCAGGCTCCACACTCAGCAGGAAGTCTGCTTGAGATTCTCTTCTTTTTCCTCTGCCCTTCCCCATGCTCGTTCTCTGGTTCTAAAATAACTAAATAAAATCGTTTTTTTAAAATTTTATTTATTTGATAGAGAGAAACATAGCTAGAGAGGGAACACAAGCAGGGGGAGTGAGAGAGGGAGAGGCAGGCTTCCTGCTGAGCAGGGAACCTGATGTGAGGCTCAATCCAAGGACCCTGGGATCATGACCTGAGCCAAAGGCAGACACCCAACAACTGAGCCACCCAGGCACCCCAACTAAATAAAATCTTCAAAAAAATAAAATACTTGAAACAAATACATCAACATGTTAATTTTATTATCTCTAGGTGATAGAGATGGTTTTAATTTTCTTCTTTAGATAGTATTTTTATTATTTTCCAAATTGTGTGTAATGAACATACAGTATACTATTTCTTTAAGTTTTTATCTTAATCCCAGTTAATTAACATACTGTATAATTTTAATTTCAGGTGTACAATATAGTGATTTAACACTTCCATATATCACCCAGTGCTCCTCAGGACAAGTTCACTTCTTAATCCCCTTCACCTACCTACTTCACTCATGTCCCAACCCCTTCCCCTCTGGTGACCATCAATTTGTTCTCTATAGTTAAGAGACTGTTTCTTGGTTTGTATAGTGTATTAATTTTACCATCAGGAAAAGACATTTTTTATAGAAACAGTGTACTCTAGCCTAATTCATAATGATGTTGTAAGGAAAATGGAAATAAAATAATAATTTAACACTGAATCCTGACATGTGCTAAGTATTTGTTAAAGGAAAAAATTGATGTATGTCTCCATGTGCAACTTTTCTCTTAATAATAAATAGATGTGGCTGTAAATAATTAGAAGTCATTCCCCGGCATTAGAAGAGCATGGTGTATGTTCTACAACCACTTCGGAACTGTTTGTGTGTGTTGACCCCGATGCCTAAGAAAAGGTCAAATTGACCTGGGTCAGTATACAGCAACTTTATGCAGTCATCAGAAGGGATGGCCAGCTTTTTGGGCAAGTCTTTGTGCCAGGGGTGGGGTCCTCAGGTAGGGATGGGAAGTGTATAGACAGACTCCTCTTTTTGTACAAGCTTCCATTTCAGCCCCTCTTCTCAGTAGGCAGTGACCACTTTCTCTTGTCATTCCTCATGGAAGTTGCCACGAAGTTAGAGGAGGATTAAAATAGGTTCCTGGGAAATAAAAACAGGCAGCGAGTAGGGCTGCAGATGGGGCTTGTACCAGAATGAGTTTGGCATCCCAGTAAGCTAAGGTAGAATAATATAGGAACTAACCCCATTTATGGACTACTGTGACAAGTACTTGCTAGTCATGCTGTCATTGAATCCTCTAATAATATGAAATAGGTCGTGTTATTTCTCTCTCCTCCTCCTCCTCCTCCACCTCCTTCTCCTCTCACTCCTTCCTCTTTTCTTCTTCTTCCTCCTCCTCCTCCTCTTGCTCTTCCTCCTCCCCCTCCCCCACCCCCTCTGTTCCTTCCCCTCCTCCTTCAGATCCTCCTCCTCCTCCCTCCTCCTCTTCCTCTTCTTTCTCCTCCTCCTCCTTTATCTCTTCTTTCTCCTGCTCCTTCTTTCTTCTTTCTTCTTTTTTCCTTCTTCTTCTTCCTCACTAGAGAAATTGAAGCTCTCAGAGAGGCAAAAAAAATAAAAAATAAAAGAAAATAATCCAAGTAACACAGTTAATAAATGCTGGAGCCAGGGTTTGAATTTAGGTTTTACTGTTTGTTTAATATCAGTGTCACTCAAGAAGAATATTGAAAATACAGATTCCTAAATTCTATCCCTGGAAATTCTGATTTAGTAGGTTAGGAATGGAACAAAGACATCTGTATTTTTTAAAAAGACTTTATTTATTTATTTGTCAGAGCGAGGGAGGGAAGAAGGCAGAGAGCACAAGCAGGGGGGAGCTGCAGGCAGAGGGAGAAGCAGGCTCCCTGCTGAGCAGGGAGTCTGATGGAGGACTCAATCCTGGACCCTGGGATCACGACTGAGGCACCAAAGCGTCCCAAGGCATCTGTATTTGTAAAAGCCTTGTTGAATTGCTGTGAGGGCAAGGGCCCCTGCTTCATTCCACAGTGCTGCTCCTAAACCAGCAAGCAGGCAGGATGTGTTCTTGTGCACAGGCCTCAAGACCCAGCTCCATGAGTGATGCTGGGGAACTACCTGTGACTCCACATTCTGCACAAAACTCCCCACTCTTGGTTCTTGTCAATTCTTCAGACTCATCTCTCTCTCACATGGTCAGAAAGCTGGCCAGTTGGGAACAGTGCTAAAGCAAAACATTTGAATGCACCAAGATAGAGGAAATTGTTTTTAGTAGAACTCTTCAGCAAGACCTCAGTTGGGTTTATGGTTGAAAAGAAGGTTCTTGGGATAGTGAATAGAAGAGAGCAGGAGCTCTCCCAGGAGTTCCATTCAGTAACAAAGACAATCATTAAACTGGTTGTAAGAAGGGCAGGTCATTCTAGGTGCAGATGTTTTATTAGGCTGAGAGATATTATAGTTTTGGGGCCCAAGGGTGTCCCTGTTTAGGACCACAAAGGAGTAACTGAGGGTCACCAGGATCCTCCCTGCTAGTTTTTTTTCCCCAGGCTAATCAGTTTCTCCTCTAAGGAAATATTAGCAAATATATTAAATATACTTACTTGAAAGGACACAAATCATTGACCTGCCTCATGCATCCCTATGTTTTGGTCTGCTCTTTCTCTGACACCAGGCCCACATCACCTTTTCTCTCCTCAAAATCTTTGCACATCTAATCCCGTTGCTTGGGAAACTCTTCTGCTCTCTGACCCTCTTTCCCTTCACCTGTATTATTATTAGTCTTGCAGGTCTCATCTTAAGCATTCCTTTCTTAGGAGGCTTCCCCAATGAAGAGGTTAAAACATACTCAATGTATGTTCTGACAACTCTGTGATAGCACTCATCACATTTTATTGTTACTACATATCTAATTGCCTCTTTCCCCTTACACTGTGAGCTCAAAGAAGGCAGGGCCCTTTTCTGTCTTGTCCCTCTCTATTTCCTCGGAGTGAATCCAATGTTATCCAGTCTGTACTGAGGACCGAATGAGCTGAGAATGGAGACCTTGTGCATAGTGAGCCCTTCACCTAAAAGGATCAAAGGCTGGGATTAGAACTGTGATCAGTTCACAGGAAATCCAGTGAATAGAATCCCTAACTTTACCACAGTTCAGCTTCATCTAGATTATGATGCCAATAAATCCCGAGATGAGAATCAGGAGCATAAGGTGTGTGCCTTTTGAGCGGTTGCTTGACATCTTTATCCGAGTAGCAGATTTCTGAGTAGCAGAGGAAGTGTAGGAAAGCACTTTAAACACAATATAAATATGAGCGCACAGTTTTGGAGATATAGAAGAAAGGGAGTCATCTCTAAAGGGCTGTGATGGGGACTAAGAGGCCACATACATTCTGGTTCCTGTTCTTCCCACCTCAAGCCATTTGTCTGGTCCAGTTGGCACGGTCAGCACAGTGGAGCCCTCATCAACCCCCACTCGCCACCACCATTATCTGGTTGATTAATACAGTTTGTGTGTTATTGCAAGGGAAAGGGAAGGAGCACAGAGAACGAAGTAGCTGTATTCGCTGGTCTAAGAGTGTGGTGGATCTGTCAAAAACACTTTCCAGATTCCTCGTTCTCTAGGGGATAATTTTTCTGCTGGTATTTTGAGATCTCAAAATTAAATACCTGTACCAGAACTGCCATCTCCAAGGTGACAGTGCTAGAAATCTCTCTTGGCTTTTTAACATGAGAGGCTTTAAATAATAGTTGCCTTAAGCACCATATGGATAACATTTTAGGACAGGTAGTCAAATGGAAGAAAAAAAAATCAACTAAAAAAACAAGTGAAAGCATTTGGCAATATATACATATACAGAATCGTCACATTGTATGCCTTAAACTTACTCAAAGTTTTATGTCAATTACATCTCAATAAAACTGGAAAAAAATAAAGAATTAGGAGTAGGGTTGCCAGATATAGCAAATAAAAATATTTGGGACATGCATTAAGAAATTATTTGTTATTTCTATCTGAAATCCAAATTTAACTTGGTGTCCTATATTTTATCAGGCAAATATTTTGGAAAGCATCTCCTTTTCCCTTAGCTCTATTCTAATTAATAGTGAGAAATAAAATGTTTTTATTTACCCTTTAAAAGATTTTATTTATTTATTTGACAGAGAGGGGGGGCACAAACAAGGGGAGCAGTGGAGAGGGGGAAAAGCAAGCTCCCCATCGAGCCAGGAACTCGACATGGGGCTCAATCCCAGGGCCCTGAGATCGTGACTTGAGCTGAAGGCAGACTGAGTCACCCAAGCACCCCAATAAAGTGTTTTTAGAAATATTCATTCTGGAGGTGCCTGGGTGGCTCAGTTAGTTGGGCAACTGCCTTCGGCTCAGGTCATGATCCTGGAGTCCCAGGATTGAGCCCTGCATTGGGCTCTCTGCTGGGTGGGTGGGGGGAGAAGGCTGCTTCTCCCTCTCTCACTCCCCCTGCTTGTGTCCCCTCTCTAGCTGTGTTTCTATCTATCAAATAAATAAATAAAATCTTAAAAAAAATAAATTATGAAAAAAATGTTCATTCTGTAGTATCATTGCTTCTACGAGTTGAATGTCATCCCTTAGTGTTTTAAAATTACATTTCCTGTCAAAATAACTTTGGGGCACCTGGGTGGCTCAGTCAATTAAGGGCTGGAGTCTTGATTTTGGCTCAGGTCATGATCTCAGAGTGGAACCTGCTGAGGATTCTCTTTTCCCTCTCTCCGCAACACCCCCCACCTACCAGCATGCACTCTCTATCTCTCTCAATAAATGAATGAATGAATGAGTGAATGAATGAATGAATAAAACATTCAAAATAGCTCATTTTTATTCATATTTTCATATAGGAAATTAAGATTTCATTTATCTATTCAGTTATTTCATGGTTTTTTGGAGGGGGCTCTTCTGTGTTTTAGCCTTAAATCAATAAGGATTTTGACTTTTACAATTTTATTGTATTATAGTTCAATGCCATCTATTACTGTGTTTTCTTTGAATACAAATAGATCACAATTTCACACTGGGAAAATCTTGGGTAGTGCATTTGGTTTATTCTGCTCAGTCCTCAGTGGCAAATTTTATTTTGTGTTATGTTATATTATGTTGTGTTATGTTATGTTATTGGCTCCATGCCCATTGTGGAGCCCAGAGTAAAGTTTGAATTGACGACCCTGAGATCAACATGCATGCTGAGATCAAGAGTCAGACACTTAACCAACTGAGCCACCCAGGCACCCCTATATTATTTTTTATTGAATTTTTCTTTCTTTTCTTTTCTTTTTATTATTATTTTTTATTATAGCACATGATTAGTTTTTGATGTCCTGTTCTAGGATTGTTTATGTATAACACCTAGTGCTCCATGCAATATGTGCCCTCCTTACTGAAATATTCAAAGGTATACAAAAGGAGGGTTTTTTTTTTTTTAAAGATTTTACTTATTTATTTGACAGCAAGAGAGAGATCACAAGTAGGCAGAGAGAGAGGAGGAAGCAGGCTCCCCGCTGAGCAGAGAGCCTGATGCGGGCCTCGATCCCAGGACCCTGAGATCATGACCTGAGCCGAAGGCAGAGGCTTTAACCTACTGAACCACCCAGGTGCCCAAAAGGAGGTTTTTTGTTTTTTGTTTTTTTAATAGATTTTATTTATTTGACAGAAACAGCCAGAGAGGGAACACAACCAGGGGGAGTGAGAGGGAGAAGCAGGCTTCCCGCCGATCAGGGAGCCCGATGTGGGACTTGATTCCAGGTCTCTGGGATCATGACCTGAGCCGAAGGCAGTCGCTTAAGCAACTGAGCCACCCAGGCGCCACCAGGAGGGTTTTTTTTTAATGGACTTTCTATGTCATCAACCAGCTTCAATAGTTACCACCTCATGACCAGCATTGTTTTATCTATACCTTTACCTATTCTCCCTCCCCCCGCCACTTCATTTATTTTAGAGCAAATCCAGACCTCAAAACATTCCCATGATAAATATTTCAGTATATATCTGTAAAAAGAGGAAGATATTTTAAAAATATATCTATAAAAAATAATCATACCTAAAACAATGTATATTTTTTAATATTATCAAATATCTTATGAGGGTTCAGATTTCTCTGTCTCACATGTTTTTTATATTGTGTGTATTTTTTTGAATCAGAGACCAGAAACCAAAATTCTTTCCTTGTGATTTATAGATAGGTTTCTCCCTATTTATTGAGGAATCTTTGTTATCTATTATTCCAAATTTTAAAAATTGTATCCCTATAGTATTATTCAATATGACTCTCTGTCTCTGCACTTCTTATAAACTGGTAGTTGGATGTGGAGATATGGTCTTATTCAGATTAAAATTTTTTTATTGCAAGAATAGCTGGTAAATGGTGGTGTGTATTACAAGATACATAATATCAAATTATCTGTTTTTGTGATATCAGAAACTACTGATGATCATTGCCTAGATCCATTATTTAACTAGAAATCGGCAAAATGGTGTTTTGAGGAGCGTGAAAAATAAAATTAGGAGTGTTATGCCTTATATCTCTAATAGCCACCTGGATTCTGTACACTCACTTGCTAGACACTAAAAAGTGGAAAAAAAAGACACTAGCAGCCTTCCTATGGCCACCCTGAAATCTCAAGGCCTCTCTCTCTCCGCACCCCCTGGGAACGAGAGATTATGGCCATTAGGCTCCAGGAATATGGCCATTTGGCTCCGGGAACGTGGCTAGGTAACCACACCTGGAGCCCCCTACCCGACCAGTTGACCCCAGGAATGTGGCTACATTGAAAGACTCACCCTTCCCCCTTTCATGCGGAGTGTTGCAAGAGGAAGTGCCCCTCTGTGGTTTCGCTTAATAAGCGCGGGAACCAATCAGATCATGCTGGTGCTCATGAAATGCCCCAAATTCGGAGACCCCCCAAAGATGGCCACCAGAGTCCAGAGTCAAAGCCAAAGGGCAAGGGTCGTTTATTGCGAGTTCGAGCGCGGAACGCGGACCTCCGCGCACTCGTTACCGGTGACGCTGAGAGGCCCAGTGCAGCAGATTTTACAGCTTTTTATAGATAGGCACAAACAAATTCAGGACTTTTCGCGGTACTTGGACTCTTATTGGCTAACATTTAAATATGAACACCAGCATGATCTGATTGGTTCCCGCGCTTATTAACCGAAACCAGAGGGACACTCAGCATGAAAGGGGGAAGGGTGAGTCTTTCAAAGCAGCCACATTCCCAGAGCCATTAACCACATTCCTGGAGCCTAATGGCCATTATCTCTCATTCCCAGAGGGCGTGGAGAGACCGACCTTGAGATTTCAGGGTGGCCATAGGAGGGCTGCTAGTGGTTTTTTCCACTTTTTAGGGTCTAGCAAGTGAGTGTACAGAATCCAGGTGGCTATTAGAGGTATAAGGCATAACGGTCTTAATTTTATTTTTCACGCTCCTCACTCATATTTGAATGTTAGCCAATAAGAGTCCACCGTGAAAAGTCCTGAATTTGTTTGTGCCTATCTATAAAAAGCTGTAAAATCTGCTGCACTGGGTCTCTTAGCGTCACCGGTAACGAGTGCGCGGAGGTCGGGGTTCGAACTCGCAATAAACGACCCTTGCCCTTTGGCTTTGACTCTGGACTCTGGTGGTCGCCTTTGGGGGGTCTCCGAATTTGGGGCATTTCAGTTTCTTTGGCTACATCATTCTTTTTCTATTTATTATTGAGAAAACTTGCCCTCACCGATTACTTTGTTACCTTAAGGTGTATGTTTCATAAGGGTAAGCATCATAGGTCAGTGCCCTGGGAAACAGACTCCGAGGTGGAGATTGCCTATCAGAGGCTTACAGAGGAGAGTTCTGGAGAACACCTGTAAGAGAGCAAGGGAAACAGGGACTGGGTGAGGGAGAGGTTGAATGGTGAAGAAATTGACAAAGGAGGTCTCAGCCAATTCCACATCGAGCTTTGAAGTTTGGAAAGCTCTTCAGAACTGAGGCTGTGCCTTTGTATTCCCACTCTACCCTTTCATTGACAAATCATAGTGGGCTGACTCTGGGTTGAGAATGTATTCTTCTTTAAGACAACAGCCTTTAGCCAAAGAAAGTCCTGGGGAAGGCTCAGCTGGGAACCTTTAGCGTAGAGGGTCTGGGCAGCTGAATGAATGTCTCAGTCTTGAGGGGGCGGGGGCGGTGATCAGGGTAGTGCACTGGAGCATTAATACAAAAAAGCAGGTTAAATACTTGATTCTTTCTCTGTATTTACCAGATTTAAGAATTATGAACTGATTCCTTAACATCTTCCAAAGGTAACCAATGAGATTTTTTTTAAGTATCGTAAACTCATGGATGTTACCATATTTGATGTGTTTGCAATCTTCAGCAGTAGTTATTTCTATTAATTTTTGTCTTTTGCCAGGAGAAACTTCCTCAAGTTGACCTATGAACCCTATGATATGAGCCCCCGCCCCCAATAGTTTTTGATAGCTTCCTTACTTTCTCGATGACAGAATGTTCAGCTCAAGTGCTACAGTTCCTGTCCCAGACCTGTACATTACCAGGGAGATACCCTGTTTAGATGCCACAAGCATTTTAGCAGTGGTGCTCCCTACTCCTGCGTTAGCTATTGCTTAGCCTTGCTAGCCCCAGCAGAGAGAGCTAGGAAATACACAATTTCTTAAAAGGAAAAAGGCATCAACCCTTCGCTGGTATTTCTAGCTTGAATTTTAGGATTTCAGGGGTTTACTAAACTTCTTTGATTTTATGTTAGTGTTTTTTTCCCCTCTGGAAATCCTTGTGTTAGGTAGGAAGCAATGGGAAGTTACTTGAATAAGAAGGCGGTATTAACGACTATCAGCGGAAGGAAGGAAGGGAAAGGACAAAAGCAGGGAAGGAATGTGCTTTGTTTTGCAGAACCAACAGTTTTCAGCCAAGGAGATGCCAATTAGGTTTCTTGCCTGATACCTCCTTAATATGAGCCAGTCTGAGCCAGATGGGAGCTGAGGACCTTCTCAGAAGCCCCCCTGAGTTGTCCTGAAATTACCTTTAGCTCTTTATAATACTAAGATCTCCTCCTACCTGCAGAGTTTTCTGCCATTTTTTGAATATACAACGTATGCATTACCATGATGACTCACTAGGCATGCACAACTGAACCAAAGTGCCTAATGCAAGCCTCCTGCCCCTGCCCCCTTTCTGCTTTTTTGAAAGCTGGAGTGATCTTTTAAAAGTTTTGGTATTTTCTTTTTGAACAAAAATCATATGCCAGCTTTATATATTCTGCTTGCGTAGAAGTGGAGAAAGAGGAAGAGAGATGCAACCTGTGCTATTATTCCAAATAAAGTTTTTAAATTAATGGCTTTCATTAGTGACTCAGTGCTTAACCTTCATCTTCAAATTGGACCTGCTTCAGGGCTTCTTAGAGAAAGAGTTTTCTTACTTTTTGATGATTTGGGCTATAAGTTTTCTTATTCTTTTTCTCTATTAGTCTTTATCTTACTTTTAATAATTCTTGCAACTTTCTGGTCTGATCTGGCTCATTTTCTTGTTTTCTAGTTCAATGTATATTAATAAGTATGAATGTTAATGACAGTGGGAACTTGTAATCAGATATGCCACACAGTGTGTGCTCAATTTGCCATTTTGAAACCATCTTCTTAATACCATCAGAAATCAAAATCTGGTTTCCCTTACATAATACCTCAGGTTGTTTCAATTGTTTAGTGCCAGAACTTTTTAATTAAGAAATATATGGGGATGTCTGGGTGGCTTAGTTGGTTAGGCACCTTCCTTTGCTTCAGGTCATGATCCCAGAGTCCTGGGATTAACTCTCATATCAGGGTCCTTGCTCAGTGGGGAGCCTGTTTCTCCCTATGCCTGCTGCTCCTCCTGCTTGGTGCCCCCCCCCCCGACAAATAAATATAATCTTTTTTTTTTTAAAAAAAAAAGGAAATATATGTAGAAACCTGACAGTTTGGGGCATCTGTGCTGGCTTGGTTGGTGGAATGTGCTACTCTTGACCTCAGGGTTGAATTTGATCCCCATACTGAGCATAGAGATCACTTAAAAATAAAAAATAAACCAAAAAAAGAAAAAAAAAGGAAACCTGACAGTTTGTTCTTGATTATATTTCACTCATACATCTACTTTTATTTAATTCTGCATTTATTTAAGAACTAGAGTGTGCCACAAACTGTACTCTTAGGACATGTGGCTCAAGTTCTGATTCTTGACCAGGTTGCTTAACTCCCTGTTGGAAGCAACAATAGAGAAGCATCGGCCCTCAGGGCCATTTTTCCCCCCTTAATGCTTATTTGACTGATGAGTATTTTGGAAGGTTGAAGAAGGCAAAACTGGACTAGAGGGCTCAAGTGATGATTCCTGCATTTTCAAAATCAGAATGCGTAAAATATTCTTAATTTAACCTCATATTAGAAAACGGTAGCCTTATAGGATACAAAACAGTAATTCTGATAGGATAAGTGGATGTCATTCAGGTGAAGCTGTTATATTGGTACTGGGAAATACACGTCTGGGATGAAGGAGAGAATTCAAGGAAATGCTGCGTGGCACAAGACTGACCAGCTGTTTTCATTCTGTCAAATGATAGGACAAATGCACATGTACTTCAGCCAAAGCCAGAATACCTTGAAAAGAATTTCCTGGAAGAGTGAGGATCTTAATGTAGAAGATAGTTTAATAGCTTTCTCTAGAATTTGGGAAGGTTCGCATCTGTACAGGCCATAGATTCTTATCCAGGGGATGGGTTCAATAGCTAATAGCTTCTTCAAGTGCTTTCTAGCCTCAGGAGTCAGTAATTTAGGGTACTTAAGTGGGGATCTCCTTGACACTTATGCATTGAATATCAGAATAAATAGGTAATAGCATATCTATATAACTTGCTAACATGTCATTTAGGCCGCTGGAGGGCTGTAGTAAATTGCTCTGCCACCTTTTTAAGTGAATATACAAATGCTAAGCATCAGTGATAAGATCATCCTGTGTTTTATTATTATTCCTCCCCTCTGGTGCTGAGAATAAATTGCCTATGAAAGAGAAGGGAAGATTGGCTTAATAACTTGTAATCAGATATGCCACACAGCAAACATGAACTTCCTTTCCCCCCTATTTTAGACATCTTTTATCCCAAGAAGAACATCTGAATCTCAAATATGGGGAAGGGCAGTAGTAATCCTTGAATGTAAACTGCTCAGAGGAATTAGACACAAATGAGACTAGTGGCATAAACTTGTGATTGGTGACTATCTGACCATTCTTTCTAAAGAGACCCAAGGGACAACTAATAATGACACCAACAAACATCTTACTGTTCTAGACACTTTACTACTAATAATTTGTGCTTAAAACAACTCCATGAGGTAGACACTGGCATTATTTCCATTTTGTGAATGAAGGAGCTGAAACACAGGGGTTAAGTGATTAGCCCACAGTCACAGAGAGTACTAGATATAATGCTAAACTGCCTCTAATGAAATACTGATTTCCTGACTGTATTTGAGTTTGTTCAATATTATGTTTCTAGGGAAGACTTAATCAGTTTTTGAGAAAACATGGCATTCAGTCCAATTTCAAATTAGGAAGAATCTTTGGCTCAATCTTTAGTCTCTAAAAGTCCCTCAGAGCCTTTACTTGGATAATTAGTTGTGAACAATATCAATTATATCTAAGTGGACAAATTTAATTACTACAGAAGACCAATTGGTTTTTTCAATTATCATTGATTGCTCAGTGGTTATCTTAGTGTAAAGATTGGTACTTTCTGAATCTTTCATTTAATTGGTTTATTAAGTAGCCCAAAGGTTGACACCAAAGTGGAGAGGTGAATTTTCCTCCCTTTGTATCTCCATGAAGAGTAAACATCATGGACGCTTAAGACATTCAACAACAAAAACAACAACAATAACAAAAACGGCAATTAATATTAAATTTCTTGTAGATTTTGGGGGGGTCTTCTCATTTTTTGTTTTAGTGGCTTTATTGGAGGCAGTGATACTCTAGTTTTTGTAATGGTGAAGATAGAACTTGCCATGTTAGCTGGGGTACCACAATGCTGATATTTTTAATCTTTAAATCAAATTCACAGTGCAGCCAGTTAAGATCATAAGAGTTATTGGAAACTGATGTGGACTTAGAAAGAAGAGGATTGGATTCTATACTTTAATCTGTCCTTATCCCCTACCTCACGTCAGTAATACCTGGCTGTGTGATTTAATTTTCTTGTCTCTTGGGGCTTGTCTCCTGGGTGGCTCAGTTGGTTAAACGACTGCCTTCAGCTCAGGTCATGATCCCGGAGACCCGGGATCGAGCCCCACATCAGGCTCCCTGCTCGGCAGGAAGCCTGCTTCTCCCTCTCACTCCCCCTGCTTGTGTTCCCTCTCTGGCTGTGTTTCTCTCTGTCAAATAAATGAATAAAATCTTTAAAACAAACAAACAAAAACTTTTTTGTCTCAATTTTCTTATCTTTAAAATTAGGATAATCACATTTGTCTTCTTTATTATGCAACCCAAGTCTGTGACAGTACATTAAAAAATGTCAAATGTATGTTGGGGCACCTGGGTAGCTCAGTTGGTTGAGCCATCTGACACTTGCTTTTGGCTCAGGTCATGATCTTGGGGTCCTGGGATTGAGGCCCACAGTTGGCTCCATGCTCAGTGGGGAGTCTGCTAAAGATTCTCTCTCCCTCCACACTCTCTCTCTCTCAAATAAATAGATCTTAAAAAAAAAAATCAATTATATGTAAATTTAAGGATCATCAATATTCAGAGCTTACCATATTATTTGCATTATTTTGTTATAGAAATATTGTCTGACTCTAATTGTATCAGTTATCTGTTGCTGCATAAGAAACTACCTCAAACCTCTTGGCTTAAAACAGTCATTTATTCTTTGCCATAAACCTATAGATCAGCTGTGTGGATTGTGCTGGCCTGTGCCAGGTTCAGCTCCTCTTGGGCTTGCTTATGCATCTCTGGTCGACTTGGGGGTTAGGATGGCCCTGGCTGGATGATATGGCTCTCTTTCACATGATCTCTTATTTTTCAGTAGGCTAGCTCAGAATTGTTCTCAGGACAAAGGAACAGGAGGAAAAGAGCAAGTGAGTATGCATAATGCCTCTTGAGCCTTCTGCTAAATATGGCTCCTCATCATGTCAATCATTCTGAGGCCAAAGCAAGTTGCAGGACAGTTCAGTTCAAGAGTGGGACAAATAAATACCACATCATGATGGGAGGAGCTGTAAGAGTTGGAAGAAGGGAGAAAATTGGAACCATTTTTATAATTGCTCTATCACACTAATTGAGTTCTTTATATTTAATTTAAACCCTTAATTATTTTTATTTACTTTGTTAGGACAGCGATTTTTTTTTAACCTTTTCAATTTTCATATCACTGTTATATATCCTTTATATAAACATATACATCTATATCTATGACTTATTGTCCATACATACATCTAATATGACTTTTTTTTAAAGATTTTATTCATTTATTTGACAGAGAGAAACACAGTGACAGAGGGAACACAAGCGGGGGGAGTGAGAGAGGGAGAAGCAGGCTTCCCGCCGAGCAGGGAGCCTGATGCGGGCTCAATCCCAAGTCTCCGGGATCATGACCTGAGCTGAAGGCAGACACTCAACAACTGAGCCACCCAAGCACTCCAACATAAGACATTGAATATATTTGTAATTATTGTGACCAACAGGTAAGAACCTGGATAATTTATTAGATATATTCTTATTTAACTCTTATTTGTTATATTAGTATTTGCATAAAGAAATAAAACAAATAGATCTGATTAAAATAATTTTTATAATTCTGAAGCCCATAATGTTTTGCACTACTGAATTCTCTATTACACTGAAATGATTAGTATGCTTCATTACTGGTCCTATAAATGGTCAGATTAAGTGAAGGAAGAATTGAGACAATAAAAATGGAAAATTCAGATCGCTAGCCCTGCCCTCAAGAAATTTTGTTTTGGCTTTGTTTTATTTCGTTTGAGCCAGCCTGAGCCCAACTGAATGTCTACTTTGGTTACATTCCCTAAATATGTGTTTAACTCATGATTTCACTTGGATTTAGGCATTTGGTTGTATGATGCCAAACATCTGGATGTTTTTTCTCAACAGTGCCAAATATGCATCTATGTGGAGCAATGTTCTGCCTTTGGCATTTAGTTGGCATCTTTACATATGCTTTTCAATCAGATGCACTATATCATCAGGGTAACTCCAGAAGTTTGGGTCAAAAGGATGTATTTCTGATTAAGTTTAACTCTATAAACTCTAAATATAAGCTCTCTGAATTACACATAGACACTTGGCAATATCCTGTAGATTCTAACATTCCCTTTCTTAATGTTGGCATCATGTTCAGGGACATTTAAAATATATTTCCATAACATTTTCTAAATGACTGTATTGTAATTTAACATTATATTTGGCAAACACAACCTAAAATACAGTAGCTAATAGTGTAAGCTCGTTTTATTTGCATACCATTGTTAACCACTTTCATGTAGTACTTATCAAATGTGTCAGATTATTATGACCTATTTAATGACTTAATGGGTGAGGTACATTGTTCTTAAATTCAATTATACCCTTTGCACCTCTAGAATTAAGGTCATGTCAGCATTTCTATTATATAAGTGACTGGGTTTAGCAATTTTTAACTGAGCTATAAAAATTGGCTTCCAAATCAAATCTTAGGAATAAAGGTCACTGCCTGGGGGAATTTTTTCCCCAAAATTTAGTATGTGTATAATTTTATGGTGCATCTCCTGCTTTCTAAAATAATCTTTTAGGAAAAATTCCAATATGGACTTCATGTGGCAGAAGGGAAAGTCCTTAATTTCCTGCTCACTTTATAAGACTAGGTTTTCGGGCGCCTGGATGGCTCAGTTGGTTGAGCGACTGCCTTCGGCTCAGGTCATGATCCTGGAGACCCAGGATCGAGTCCCACATCAGGCTCCCTGCTTGGGAGGAAGCCTGCTTCTCCCTCTCTCACTCCCTCTGCTTGTGTTCCCTCTCTGGACGTGTTTCTCTCTGTCAAATAAATAAAATCTTAAAAAAAAAAAAAGACTAGGTTTTCTTCCTTGCTGAATAACAATTATCTTAAACACTTTGGTTTTTAAAATGCTCTCCACTACTCTTGGTTGTATGATGTTGTGGCCATCACTTAGCGACTTTGTGCCTCAATTTGCTTATCTGTAAAATGGACTACTGATGTTACCTACCTCATAGAGTTGTAGTGAGGATTAAATGGGATAATACACAGATGTGTTTAGGACAGTGCATATTAATTGCTCAACAAAGGTTAGCTTTTATTACTATCAGACAGGAGATTTAATACGAGTCCAATCTGCATACAGAAACATCTGAAAAGAACAGGCCGTTGAGGTGAGCTTTGTCTTTAATAACAAGTCTGGGGTGAGATTTGTCACTTAGTACGAAGTCTGGAAGAGGCTATTGCTGTCACTCCGTTGTCTATAAACTTTTTTTCTTTTAGAAATGGGTGAGATCTCACTAAGGAATGAGTAAGATCTCCTTGGGGAAGAATACAGGTGGAAAGGATGAGAGGAACCAGAACCAAGCTCTGAGGAAGAGATGAGGCTAGAAAGATCTGTCGGGGGAAGAATGAATAGGAAATAAAGGAGTATAAGTACAGTACTCTAGAACACGTGTTGCGTTTCTGACTCAAATGATGATCAGAATCAGTCGGATGGCTTGTAAAAGCCAGAAGGGCCTGGAGTGTCTCACTCAGCAAGTGTAGGGTAGTGCCTGGGAATATGCATTTCTAACAAATTCCGAGGTGATGCTACTAGCTTGAGGACCACTCGTTGAGAACCACTGTCAGAATGAACACTTTAAATATGCTTGGCTGTGCCTAGGCGTCAGTGAATTGGAGCAGAGTAGGAATAAAGGAGGATTTCTAAAGACTGAAGATGAAAATAAAAATTATTATTTTTATCGTTCATCCCCAGATTGCTTAGGAAGAGAACAAGATTGTATTATGTGGGTTATTGGCCCTGCAGTATCAAAACGTTACTGTATGTGTTGCTAATGAAACACTCTGGGTAATTCCCTGCAGGTGCATGTAAATTACAAGAAGATGGACATAGGAAAAAAAAATCCACTACTTTACTGTCTTAAAAAATAATTCATTGATATTTTTGATTTTGCACTGACCAAGTGCTCAATTTTTTCTGAATAGCTTGCAGAAAAATTCTCTTCTAAAAATGGGAAAGAGGTTGATCCATTGACGGAAAAATCTGTTTTCCTCTGTCTGAATTCAGGGCAGAATCACTGGTTTCTTAGCTGTCGTGACCTCCTGTTTTATCAGGGAACAAGTCACTGTGAGAAACTACACACAGAGGCATTAGAGTGGGGTGATTACACATGCCTCTGTGCAGACACCCCTGCACAGATGTGCGATATTGCAAAAGAGTCCAAAGAATAAAATAAATCTGATGGGATTCAAAAGCCCTTGGGAAGAATCTAATTAATATTTTTTAGAAACTTTCATTTCAATATGTGATGTCTAAACACGAAAAATTATAATTCCCCAATTGATTGACTAAGTTTTCACCTCTATTAAAATTTTTTCGGACTGCCTATTTGATCTGATTCAGGATGAAGTTGTTTTTCTCGTTGACATAACACAGATGACATTCATACAACTACAATCTGTTGTTTTCACTCTGCCATTATACACACAGAATCCTAGAGCTGGAAAGTCCTGCAGAACTAATTCTTATGAGTGCATACTGAATGTTCAAACCACTCTGTGTAAATGAATTTTCCTTCTTCAAAAGGCTTTGATGGGCAAAAATCAAAATCAGGGGAAATGCTATTGTTGAGAGTCATATCAAAGTCGAAGGAATCAATGGTATAGAGGAGATCCAACCTAAAACTCTGAAAAAATGAAGATTGTAGAGAAGAACCATTACCCATTTGTTTCAGATATGTAAAAATATCTAAGCACAGTCCAAGATAACCTGCAATATTTATTAACAAAGAACAAGCACAGCAGATGCCTTTCAGGATTCCAGACAATAGTTTATGTGCTGATTTATCATCAAAAAAGGAAATTAGAAATATATCAAATTCCTTTTCAAAATTCAATTAATGGTTAAAAAAGAATACACAGCAAAACAGATCAGGAATTTCAAAGCTACTGTGATTTCTGAAAAAATCTGGTATACATCAATTGATCAGAAACCATCAATATCAACCATACAGTGGAGATTCACATTGTTCAGTGATCCATATTCTATCAGTATCAGTAAGAAATTAAGACAGGTAATGATACAATATCTCAGAAAATCATTACTACTGTTCTAGAAATTCTATTTAACCAAATTAACTGGAGTAGTGGCCATGATAAATAGTAGGAAGCAATTTTTTTTCCTAAAATTCTACTCTAAGTACCGTTCAACTGGAAAGGAAAATGCAGTGTTAAATAGATTATGTACAGAGTAGGAAGTGTTCGTATAAATGGTGGCCCCTGCAGCCAGGTATCCTGACACTACCAGTACAGTGGTAAATTAATCAAGGAGCTTCATCATTAAACTTAATGTTTATTGATTAACAATGAATTGTTATCAGTCCACTCAGTGGCAGGTACATCAGAAGATGATAGTTTAGTGTATTTAAAGAGAATATGGACTTTACGAAAGGATGAGGAACTGGCTATGAAATCTTAAGATGTTTTTAATGTTACAGCCAGAGCGCATGATATTGTGCGGCTTCATATTATTAATTGAAGAAAAATGTCTAATCATAAAACAAGGGACAAAGTAATATAAACCTTCCCATCCCTTTCCTTGTGAAAAACTGTTCCTTTTAGTCCCAACTCAGATGATTCTCCCTTTGTGAAGCTTTCTTTTACTCACAGGAGCAAAAATAATACTTCTGTGACCCCAGAGTATGTGCATGTACTTCTAAAATTGCACTTATTCTATTTCATTTTAATAAATTGTGTCTGTATCAGTTTTTCTAGTTATTAATATAATAGGAATTCCACGGGACCTTGTCTTATTCAGTTTTGCAGTACTGGGCATATACAGGTCCATAATAATGTGCATTAAATGCATGTGGTTAGTCAATATATGAGAACAAGAAATGTTCATGGTGTCTATTGATACTTTAAAATTCCAAAGATAAATAGGCTCACAGGCAAAATAAATCTCACAGATCAGATTTCTGTTTACCAAAAATACCTGCTTGTCAGATTACATTATTCAGGGTTCATCAAAGACAAAACTCTAAGGGATCTTGAAAAGTTGGAGAACTCATCTATCAAAACTCAAGATGATAATGAATAAAAGAGCCAACAATAACTTTTTAATCTTTGATCAGATCCCACAAACCCAAAAGTAGATAAAGAAAACCTAGGGAACAAGAGGAAAATCTACATTTAAAAAAATTTATGTTTATGCTAATATTTAATTTGGAAATATGTAATTTTTCTCTTCCTATTTTAATGGGACAAGAGATACTGAAGAGAGAGACTGCTGACTCCAAATTATTCTAAGTGGGCTCAGTTCCTCTCCCTGTGTCCTTGCCTGGCCACACTAATCACTGGTCATGTTGCATGTTTTCCCCCTGAGGATGAAAAATATGTTATGGAGGGCAAATTTTAAAAATATCTCGATATCCAAAAGTACCAGAAACATGAAATTAGAATTCAAACATGGAGGCTATTATTTGTGACTGATATTAGTACAATTACCATTTTATTGAACTATTTATCTAAAGCTGTAACAAAAGGTTTTTTAAAGCTAAATTGTGTAAGTGCTATTTGCCCTTTTCTTTCTTTATTTTTTTAAAGATTTTATTTATTTATTTATTTGACAGAGAGATAGATCACAGGTAGGCAGAGAAGCAGGCAGAGAGAGAGGGGGGGAAGCAGGCTCCCTGCCAAACAGAGAGCCCAATGGGGGGCTTGATCCCAGGACCGTGAGATCATGACCTAAGCCGCAGGCAGAGGCTCAACTCACTGAGCCACCCAGGCGCCCCTATTTGCCCTTTTCAGGTTTATAGATGAAACATCTGATTTGTCAAATGAAAAGACTTGGTGGTCTTTGCCAGCACACTAGCCTTGCTGCCATCTTGGTGGTGTATTTCATCAGAGAGAGGAGACAGTTTAGGCAAGGAGTTGGGGCCCTGGGATGATGTCTTCCTTCTGATATCGCCTTGGGCAGTTATTGGACCTTTGTCTCAAAGTTCCATATACAAAATGATGATAATTAACTATATCACAAGGCTGTTGTGTCAATGAAATTATGTGTACAGAAGCACTTGGACTATGGAGAACCCATTTACTTTTTTCACATGTGCTCCCCGGCAACACAAGTAGTGGCGATCTTCCTCATTTGCTTAGTCATTTTTCTCCCACTTTTTTTTTTTTGGTGGTAAAATACAAATAATGTAAAATTTACCGTCTTAACTATTTTTAAGGTAGTTCAGTGGTACTAAGTACATAAATATTGTGCAACCATCACCACCATCCATTACCAGAACCCTTAATTTTGCAAGATCGAAACTCTATACCCAATTAAACAATAACTCTCCATTCCTTACGTCCTGCTTCCCTTTTTTTTTTTTGAGGTTTAAAATTCCAGTGCTGCTCCCGCCTTATCCCTAACCAAAAATTCATTGTCAACTGAAATATAATGGTGATAATCTCAATTTTAGCTACTACCTTCATTGTTTTGGTCTTGGCAAGATAGAAGTGATGAAGGAATACTGTAATGTAGACCTTACATGATAGGAGAAATTTGCCACCTGTAAAAAGGTTTAGTATTTTACAAACTTCCAGGCATAGTGACCCTTCTGAAACGTATCCTAAGGAAAGAACAAGGGAGATATACAGAGTTATCTGATAATGGGTAAAAAATGTAAATAGATCTTCTAAATTCTCATCAATTGCAGATCAGTCTAAAAATTATGGTATATACATACAATGAATATCATAAACTACTAAATATCTCATTATAGAATAATACTTAAAATATGAGGGTATGGTCATGCAATAGTATAAAGTTAAAAAAAATTTCAAAACAGTATCATGATATTACATCAATTAATATATATATATAAATATATAAAACATACATATGAAAATCCTAGTAGGTATACAGAAAATGTTAATGGTAATCTCTGGGTGACAGAATTATTAGTGATTTTCATTTCTTTTTTGCAATTTTTTTACATTTCATAATGTTTTCAATGGTTGTATATTACTTTTATAACCAGGAAAAAAATGTAATTAAATAAAAACTCAGGCTTAGGCCACCTCCAAAGCAAACCCAGCAATGAACTCTGAAGTATTTCAGCTACGAATTTTTTTAAGTAATTGGAAGTTGGGAGGACCATAAAAAGTGGTCACTGGGGGCTAGTATTTGAATGAAAAACTCAAAGAGCTTGTTTCAAATCATGTCGACTTTGACATTACTAGTATAATTAAAGCAAGTAAATCAGTTGGGCAACATGCCACTCACCCTTCAGACACACGTCACAGCTGTCTGCATGCTCACTATCTTCACCTTCCTCAATTTTCACAGTTTTTAATATGAATATCAATTCCCCTTTTTCATAAACCTACCCTATAAATGCCACAATCCCTCTGAGGGATTTCCCCAGGCTTCATTTTAGGCTCCACAAGAAAGGATGTAAAAGAGACCTTTCTTTTGTAAAGTGATTCTATAATTCTGTCCAATATCCATCATTTTCAAGGCCAAGTAATCATATTTAATAGATCCTAAATTACATTCTGTCAGGCAAGGATTCCCTTGATGATATTAACCAGAACAGAGGACTGACAGGCAGAGGCCTGAAAGTAAGATATTGTTCTACAAAGGGCTTACGAGCTTTCCTTTGCAAGGCTTGACCTCACTAAGTTTGGGGTGGTGCAGGATCTGTGCCTTCACTGCAATCTTCAGCCTTCCCTGAGTTACCCACAAACCAACTCCTGATTTCCTGTCTTAAAGTCATTTTTAAAATTAAATTATGTGGCTCATTTTTTGACCCTTTGAGGAAATTGCCATCATGAATTTATTTCTACAATACTTCACTAGCAAGACAGCTAGATGTAGAAGCGTGTACCTACTCTCTCTCCTTTTTATCTACTTATAGGAAACATGAAAGAGAAAGGCTGAGGGATGGGAGAAAGTTGGAGGATGCCTTCATGCCTTGTGCTGTATAAATGAATGTTACAAATAAGGTCATGATGTTGGAAAAGAGTACAGAGAAAGATTTTTCCTTTGAAAAAGGAGGAAATCTTGGATCAGGTGTTCATTTGGAGGGAAGTTCTCAGCACTTTTTTGAACATCTCTATTTTTATTTTGTGGGGTTTACATCTCAAAGGTTTTTTTTTTTTTTTTTTTTTTTTTTAAAGATTTTATTTATTTGAAAGAGAGAAACACAGCCAGAGAGGGAACACAAGCAGGGGGAGTGAGAGAGGGAGAAGCAGGCTTACCCGCCGAGCAGGGAGCCCGATGTGGGACTCGATCCCAGGTCTTCGGAATCATGACCTGAGCCGAAGGCAGTCGCTTAACCAACTGAGCCACCCAGGCACCCCGTCAAAGGTTTTGAAGAATATGAAGGTAAAAAAAGAGTAAGCATTTCCCCAAATTAAACAAAATTTAAGTTTTTAAAAAAGTTTATTTATAACCAAAAGTTTATTTATAATCTATACATCCAATTGAACTCATGACCCGGAGATTAAGATTTGCATGCTCTACTAACTGAGCCAGCGAGGTGCCCCACAAAATCCAAGTTTTCCAATGCTTTAGTTATTAAAACAGTTCAAGTACAAATCTTCATTCAAAATGCAACTGTTGAGGTCTTGCTATATGCCCAGGCCCTTGTTGCTTTGTAAACATTAACTCATTACGATTTTACAAAGACTCTGTAACCTGCAGACATATTTATTCCAGTTTTAGGGGTGATGCCTACAAGTCAGCTGTTTCTAAAATCAGTTTGGACCACTCTTAATTTTTGATCATCTGTTTTCCCACCTAGAATTGCTTGTTCTTGTTCTGGAAAAAGTAATCCCAACCCAGTTGCTCCATACTTCAAGATATATGGATCTTGAAATTCTTGCTTAAAGAAAACTATGAGAACATAAAAGGGTAGAGTAAAAAGGAGGAAATGGTGGTAGTTAGTGTTATTTTGGGGCAAAAATACTTTACACAAAAGGACCAATTCTGCCTTCTGGTTTCTGGTCAATTTTCCCACTTTTCTCCTTTTTTCTAAGTTCTCAGGTTTCTGAGTCTTTCCTTTGCTCTTCCTCACTAATTCTTTTATTTTTACTCACAACTCTCCCTTATTTCTATCTTATCATCACTCTTTCCCTTATTTTTTTTTTTATGCCTAAAAAAGAGAAAAAGATAAGACAAAAATCAACCTGGCTTTTGTGGTCTCCCTTTAAGTGCAATAAAACACAGGTGCAAAAGTGGAATGAAGGAACTGACTGGTTTCATGATCGTTTCTTCCATCTCTCATCATCATTAACTCCTCTTACTACTCTCTTCTTCTTTACTTCCTCCTTTCCAATAAGTCACTTCCTTCTTTTCAATAAATCACTATGGCTAAGATTTAAAGGCACTTTACCAGATTCTGATACGCTACAGCAGTTTAATTTTCATATCACTCTAACCCAAATTGATTTCTCATTGACAGAGCTCAGCTGCTACCAACTTACCCACTGTGTTCAACAAATGGAAACTCTCAGTAAAACCTGTATTATCATTTATTTCCACTGTGGAAATATTAAACAAGCTGGAATGTGGTGATGTTTTCAATTTTTTAAATCACAACACAATTATTAGGATGATGAAAATCTCACGATTTTCTGGGGAATGAGAATGGATTTCGAAGGAAGTAATCATTTAGAATCTGACCATCAGTTCTCCAGGAGACTTTGGCCCACATTGCTGCGTCTTGCCTGGACTTGTTAATATATTTTCTATCTTCTTCTCAGTGCTCTAATTAAAAAGAATATAGTGACACTCTTTTATCTTTTAATGAGGTTATTTTAAATGTGTTTCTCTATTTTTAACTCCATTGAATAAACAATTACAGCTATCTGTCTGTGTGTGTCACATTTTATATCTTTCAGAGAACTTTCATAGCATTATCTTTCTAATCCTCACTAAAACAACAAACACCTGCTGGGCACTATGATAGGTATTGTGGTCCATGAAAATGTTCCATAGCTCCTTGTTTGATAGCCTGGGGGAGAGATTACGGTGGCACATGTAACAGTTTCAGACAGACTAATGGATTATGGATTTTAATAATTGCACATATAAGGTACTACAGGGACACTGGGTACCTAATTATTAATAATATTGTTCTCTGATAGCATTTGTCACATTGTGTTTTAATTTGATACATAGTTTTGGTCATTTTCTTCCACTAAATTGTGATAGAGAAGATGTCTTAGGCACCTCTGCGTTCCGCTCATCAAACACAGGGCCTTGAACATGATAACTGGTTATTTGTCAATGAATGGATGAATAAAATGGATGGATATATATATATATATATATAGATAGCTATATGGACATTCATTTTATATACCATAATGTATGTGTAACTATATAGATATTATACATTGATTTATATGATATATAAACGTATAAATTATTATATACCACATATAATGTATACATATATACTATTAGTATGCATTATTATATATAGTATCTACCTAGCATATATATGTTTAAATTAAGAATTCCAGGAAAGAGGAGTTTTTATGTAATATTGGAAAACAATTACTTTTTTTTTTAATTTTAAAAATTTTATTTGTTTACTTGACAGAGAGAAACACATGAGAGAGGGAACACAGCAGGGGGAGTGAGAGAGGGAGAAGCAGGCTTCCTGCCGAGCTGGAAGCCTGATGCTGGGCTTGATCCCAGGACCCTGGGATCATGACCTGGGCCAAAGGCAGCCGCTTAACGAGCCACCCAGGTACCCCCAAGAATTGTTTTTGAACCAACAAAAGTACTACTGTCTGTGTTAATACAAAGCCAATATATAATAGGTTCCTATATCAGTTTAGAAATCCTGATCATGTACCTGTTATGGTCAAGGTCAGACTTCTAAGAAAGACCAAATCCCCCAATTTCCTTTTAATTTAAGGAGTGAGAGCCTTCAAACCTTTGTCTTATTCTTGCTCTTCCTTTCCAACATGACTAAAACTGTCTCATTTAGGAGTGTATATTACCTTACATCTTTGATTAGTAAATACTTCTAATTATGTGCCGCATTCCTGGGGGAAAGGAAGAGCTATTTGAAATAGGAAGAAAATATGAACTCAAAACCTTGCTTTCTCATCTGTAAGTCATACAAAAAATATCCGGTCACGTTTTTGGCAGGGATTCATTCCTTTCTTTTGCTCTCTGATATGTCATATTTGAAGAAATGTCGGGCTTTATGTAGTTTTACTTAAATGCTAAGGGGCACCTGGGTGCCTCAGTCGGTTGAGCATCTGTCTTTGGCTTAGGTCCTGATCCCAGGATCCCAGGGTTGGGATCAAGCCCTGCATCAGGCTCCCAGCTCAGTGGGGAGCCTGTTTCTCCCTCTCCTCCCTGCTCCTGTCTCTGTTTCTGTCTCTCGCAAATAAATAAATCAAATCTTTTAAAAAATGCCAAAAGTAAGATGAGTGTATTATTCCTTTTTGTGAAAATGCTGCCTATAGAACTTTGTTGTCTGGCTTTTTATCTAGGTATAGTAGGAGAATACATTTCAATGCCAACTTTATTTATGACACATCAATTTAGTTGTAACGTTTGCTTTGTTTCTGTTCCTTTGGTTCTGGCCCTTGGGCTCCTAATCTGCACTGATGGGTTTTTCTTATTCAGGAAGGGGGATTTAATGTGGACCTTAATCATGGGGTCAATGAGGAGCCCCATGCCATGGGTCTTCTTTGTTGGCTCTACTAAGATGAGCTTTAGTCAGTTTTCTCTTGTTTTCCAAGACCCAGTCCTTGGAAACAAGGACTGGGTGCCCTGTGGGACCATGACATTAGCTGCTGACCCTTTTTGTTGACCCTGTGCCTACACTGACCCCACCAGTTGCCCCTAGTGAAGATCTCTACTTACCTGCCTGCTCTGGGTCTGCCTGCCATAGACACATGCCCCTTAGGTTTCAGGAGTCCACTGTGTCTTCTTTGTCCTTTTCCCTTTGGGCTGATTTGTTTCAGCCCCACTTCCTAGATTCACACCTCCTTTCATAAAACAATCATCTTGTGGCCATGATGACCTCCTGTGTGGAACTCTGACTCTCCCTAGACCCTGAGTATTTCAATTTTTTCCAAATGGTTCAGGCTTCTCAGTTTTTCTGGTTGCCCCACTCAGTTTTTGTTTAGGACAGTAAGAGAAACTCAGATGCACTCCTCTGTTGGAAAAGGAGAGAGTTAACTAGCTTCCTTAGGGTCAGCAAAAAGATGATTTATGAAAAAACCATTTAACTGTACTCTGCTAAGCATGAAGAAAGCTCCTCTGGATCATTTCATCCAGAAATGATTAAGGCCAGGAACTTAGGACCTGGGACAAAATCTCAGAAGGATTCCTTGTAGCCCTTGTTTATTATCAAACTCTCCCTTCAATGTATGTGTTTCTTGGCTGATAGATTAAAAGTGGGAAAGAGGAAGAAGGTAGTCCTAGCTTATTTCTGCATTGTTTCTCATTTTCTTGCCATTTTTCTGGCCTTTGTACTTTGTTGCATTTCCCCATGTCGATCCTTGATATGCTGAAGGTATCGGTCTGGGTCCCAACAAGACACAGAATGCTCACTTAATAGGGCCTTATTCAGGGCGTTTAATGAAGAGGCTGTCTATAAGAGTGCAGACAGATGTAAGGGAAACCAATAAAGGATGGTGAAGTATCTCCAGGGCTAGCAACAGAGGAAGTCTTCACCAGCCACTGGCTTAAAGGCTATCCCTTTAAGGAGGAAGAGCTATCAGAATCTTGAGAACTCCTGTCCTCAGGTCTCCTGTCTGTCTCATACCAGTGCTTCCCATTAGCCAAATCTAATCAGAAGGCAGAGGGGATGGGAGCTGAGATGATGCAAAGTGCAGGTCAACCTCTCTCGGGACAGAGCCAGTTGGGGAGGTGGAAAGGGCATCTGGGGGGCTGAGGCTGAAAATATCTGTACATCTAGTTATTGATCCTCCACTGAGGTGGCCTCTTTACACAATAAGAATGTTTTGATGTGGTGAGTGGAACATGTCTTTCAAAGCTCTTAGAAGCTTATATAGCCATGCTTTTTTATGAAAACTTTTTTTTCTAAAATTATCCAGTAATATGATAAGTAGATTTCCTACAGCTTCAGGGTCTCTCTGGGTCTCTGGCTTGCAGATTTACCTCCTAGTCCTTCAGCCTCCAGCATCTGGATCCTGTGTAAGTCGCTCCCTGGGTAGCCTGCTTTGGTGACAAAACCGCAGTTTACTTGGATGCCCCTTTTAGTTTTATTCCTTTCAGTGATGCATATCAAACCACAAACCAGATTTCTCTCTTCTCTTTGTCTAGAGATTAACCTTCCTTATAAGACATGTCTGCTAAGTATTGGAAGCCATTGAGGGTTTTCTCCCTTTTCTCTCTATAATGCAAACACACACGCACACGCACACGCACACACGCATGCACACGCACACACGCATGCACACACACACACACCAACTTGTGGAGAATTTGAAAAGTCAGAGTCTTGATCTTCTGAGACAGAAACAGATTCTCTGGAGGGGAACTGACAGATTGCGGAGTTGAGTGGCGGGAGACCCATCTAGATAGGGCCTCTTCTGAGCTGCAACTGCTTCTTGATGCAGCATTTCTTCTGGAGATGATCCCATGAACTCATACACCAGATCCAAAAGGGGCAGAGGAATGTGCTAGTGAGCTCCAGATATAGGCTCTGAAACGAATGCAAGGGTGGGAACAATATCAAAAGCAAAGAATGTCACTATTATTTGATGCATGAAGGTCCTTAATTCTTTGTCAATGGGGAGTGTTTAGACTTTTCTAAAGGAGAGGCTTGGAGATGGAGCCCTCTGTCTTCCACCGTGCCCTGGTCTCTTGCCACAGTTGTAAAGGAGCTGTAGCAGGGCTGCTTGGGCCTCCTGTAGACATCTGCATCTGGGAGGGGAAACTGAGGTTGGTGGGGGTGCCTAGGGGGCCGCACCTATAAACTTCAGGAACAGGATGATTAAATCATAGCAGATTAGCACTAATGCTGATGCCTCGGCAAGGAATTTGGTGAGAAATGCTTTGTGACCTGCTCCCATCCTGAGAACTTGGAGAAACTGCCTTCCCAGACTGAGCACCATCTAAGGTTCTCAAACCACGAAGCCCCGGGTCCTCTGGCATGTGCTAAGCAGCATGTTTCCTGTGGCTCTGCCAGCTACTGTTTTCTTGCCCTCTTGGCCTGTGGGGCTTGTTGTTCATTTCTCTTAGACTTAGATCGACCGGTCCATCCGGGTTTGCTTGAGACTTTCCCTGTTTTAGCACTGGAAGTCTGGTGTTCCTCAAATCCCTTCACTCTTCACCTGAATTGGAATCTTGTGTCTGTGAGCTACATGTGTGTTGGGGGGGTCTGGACTGTGGGTGTCACACACCTGAGAGTCAGAACCCACAGAGGTCAGATCTCCTCTAGGAGTGTGACTACAATATCACATCCGCCTTTACCAGGTTCGCAGCGACCGTAGACTGGATGTACTTATTCCTGTGCCACCGAGCACTTTGGGTAGTCGTTGGTGAGCGGAGGTCCAGGTCTAACAGTATATGTTAAAGCTTTTTGGAGATTATAAAGCACTACTCAGACATAATTATTTTGGTCACGTCATGCTTTCCTCATTGACAGTCCTTGACCCTGAGCACATGTGGCTCTTCCAACTTTGGGAGAGAGAAAGTGCTAATAAATATTATTAATGTAGTATATTAAATAATTTAATACATGTATTAACAATTAAATATATTAAAAACAATAACTATTAAGCACCCCCTGTGCCCACCAAACATTGTGCTAAGTACTTTATGTACATCATTGCTTTTAATCCTTCTAAAAATTCTGTGAAATAGTTATTATTATTCTCCATTGCCCCTAAAATTAATTTTCTTTTTTTTTTTTTTCTAAAGTTAATTTTCTTAATGCAAGAGTCTGTTCTCTCTTGGTGCAGACTCAGTACTGATGAAAACAGGAAAACCTGTATACGTTACCTGGGCTGGCTCTCACGATGGGCCTGCTATTTGCCATATGAACATAAATCCTGTGTGAAGACATCTAGCTGGTCAACCCTTGGATAGGGTGAAGTCCAACCTGCCCTCGGTGGCCTTGCTCAAACCTGAGGTCTGTAGGTCTAATTTAGAGCCATCTTGAGCCATTTGGTCCAATCTGGCATCCCCAAAGGCTTAGGAGCATGAGCTTAAGCCTTAAGCCTCCAGTGTATTATGTACATTTGAAAGCTCATGTATCTTTCCTTAGTAACTAAAAGAGTTTCCAGATTATGCCAATAAAGTTATTGTATAGCTATGATAAAAAATAATTTTCTGAAATACATGTTATTCACAACACATAAAATATACAACTTATCCTCTTACTATATTTCATTCAATTTTTATTTATTTATGATCAAGTTTAAATTTTATCCAAGTATTCATTTTTGCTTCCCATTGGATTAAATGTATTTTTTTTAAATGTGGGACTGAAGTTCATTTCTTACCAATTCAGCCTTTACCTGTTAGATTTATTAAAGTCTGTAGATTATCCATGAGTAATTGATATAATAATTAAATCGTGATGTTAAACCAGTTTCTACCTACCAAGAGAGGTTGTTTTCTCAGGGCACTTGGATCCCACGTTCCAGGCACCAACTTGTTCATAGAAGGAATCTGAAGGAAGATCTTTTACTTTATGACAGCAGCTAAGTTTAAATCATGTTATCCAAAGGAGAAATTTCTCTCCATTAGTCAAAGTGTCCAGAGCTTTCAAAGAAACTAGTTTTCCATATATTTAAGGACTCCTGTGTATGCATTTAATACCTTTCAATAAAAATTTCTTAATCACACCAAACAGTAAAAAAAAAAAAAATACAGGATTTCTGACAAAATGTTGTTAAAACACCTTTTTAGACAAATGGATTATAAGTCTGGGCTAAAACTTTGTTCCGAGCTAGCCACAAGGGATGAAACCTTTAAGTGCAGTGATTCAGGATTCTCTTTAGGGATTTTATAAGAAAAGTGAATGGTTAATCATTGTTAAACTAGATACAAGAAAAAAATCATGTCTGGTTAAAGATTATTAGACTGTCCAGTCAGCTGGGTGGGTAACCCTGGCTTCCCAGAAGTCCTTAATCTTATTTAGGTCTATCAGAAAATTGCTCAAGCATTTTAACAGCAATGCCAATTACATCCCAGAGGAGGTTGTGAATTATATCATGCAAAAAAGTTCTGCCCTAGACCAGGTTGGGGACAGTTTTTATTCTCAATGTGAATATAACTTTTGTGCCAAACCTTACTATTAGATTTTATTCTAAAGTAATGTTTTTTTTTTCCCTTAAAATTTGATTTCAGGTGGTAAGCCCTTTTGGAATAAAACTATTTCTTACTTGAAAAGAGTGTTTAAGCTTTGAAAAACATGAAAGTTAGACAAATGCAACACTTTGAAGAAACAGTAAGATTTCATAACGGAAACAGCACTAACGTAAGCTACAAATGTGATTAGAAAACAAGCCACCAGTGTCTAGATTTACCTACCAATTTATAACAAGAACATGATAGACTATACCATGAAGGGCTGGTAATATCCAGACCATGGGAAATCCTATGAGACTCCAGATGGTTGCTTCTGTAAGCACATTGCAGGGAGTAGCGGGTGGGGTGAAGAAAGGAATCTATAAAAAAAATATTTTAAAGACTTACCAATCTATTACAACATGTATACCTCATTTGCATCCTGATTCAAACACAGTACAAAATAAAATAATGATATTCGTGAAGCAGTTGAAAATTTGAACTCTTACTGGAAATGTAATAATATTAAGAGATTATTGTTAATTTTTAAATTGTGACAATAGTATTGATTTTGTAAAAAATCAACTTTATGGTTTAAAAATACACAGTGAAAAGTTTACAGATGAAAGGTATGCCTGGGATTTGCTTCAAAATAATACAAGAGGAAGAGAACTGGGTGGGGGATGAAATATGATCAGCCTAGTTGGCAGTTACTGAAGTGGGGTGATGGTGTATAGAAGTCCATCACATACTTTTTGCATATGTTAGTAACTTCTCCTTCTTCTTTCTTTGTATCCTCTTCTTCCTCTTTTCCCTTTTCTTTTTCTTCTTTTCCATAAATGTTTCTCCCAAGAAAGAATTCTTTGGTTTGGCCTTTAGTAAGCTTGAAATAAAACTCCAACATATGTTATTATCAATTTGTATGAGAACTTGCTTTCTTTAGTTTTTTTTCGTCACATGAAAAGAACTAAATTGTTATTGGCACATAATAAAAAAAGGAATTTTAGAGTTTCAAGTTAGCCACTCATGGTATGTAGTTGGAACCTTGGAGGGAGAGGGCGGAGGAAAAGAATATGGTGAGAGGGGTGCATGGGTGGCTCAGTCATTAAGCATCTGCCTTCAGCTCAGGTCATGATCCCAGAGTCCCGAGATCAAGCCTGCATCAGCCTTTCTGCTCGGCAGGCCTGCTTCTCCCTCTCTCACCACTCCTTGCTTGTGTTCCCTCTTTAGCTGTGTTTCTCTCTGTCATATAAATACATAAAATCTTAAAAAAAAAAAAAAAAGAATATGGTGAGAGAGGAGCCCAATAGCAAGGCCAGTGGTGGAGACTCTGGAGGGACACGAGTGGGGAGAAATTCTTTTGTGTGTGTGTGTGTGTGTGTGTGTGTGTGTGTGTGTGTGTTTTAATTGCATTTATTTGACAGAGAGAGACCACAAAGAGGCAGAGAGGCTTAGCAGAGAGCCCAATGCGGGCCTCGATCCCGGAACCCTAAGATCATGACCTGAGCCGAAGGCAGAGGCATAACCCTCTGAGCCACCCAGTTGCCCCAAGTGGAGAGAAATTCTTATGCCTAACATTCAACTTGATATTCTTTCCTGAGCTGTTTTATTACTTCTGGTCTCCCCCATCTCTCCCCAGCAAATGACAACCCCATCTTTCTACTGGCACAGAATAAAAACCTTGTTTTTTCTTGTTTTTAATAGAGATTTTATTTATGTATTTATTTGAGAGAGAGAGGGAGGGCATGAATGCAGGGGGAAGGGTTTGAGGGAGAGGGAGAGAGAATCTCAAGCAGACTCCATGCTCAGTATTGAGCCCAACATGGGGCTCAATCCCACAACCCTAAGACCATAACGTGAGCCAAAATCAAGAGCTGGACATCCAACTAATTGAGCCACCCAGGCCCCCCAAAACCTTGGCTTTATCCTTGCTTCCTCTCATTCGTTCACAGCTACATTTGATTCATCTGCAAACCTTATTGGCAGGCCTTCAATATATATCCATAACCTATGCATACTCCTTATCACCACACTGATGGACAGTGGTTCCAGTCACCAGTTCTAACCTATGCAGTTGTAATAGCTTTCAAAGTCATCATCCAGCTTCTGCTTTGGCCTCTCTCAGTCTCCTCCCACCCCAGCAGCCAGATAGTTGATCCTTCTAAAGTGAGTCAGGTTCTAGCACTCCTCTAGTCCAAAGCCGGCAATAGCCTCCCAACTCACCCCGGGTAAAAAGTCTACCGTCACACTGACCTACTGGCCTGCACAACCCAGTTCCAACCCCTCTGGTCACATTTTGCCTCCATTGTCCTCACACTGGTCTCAGCCTCTTCCTCCATCGTGGGCTGTGTGTCTGCTGCCATCTCTGCCTGGGACATCCTTCCCCCAGATAGGAGCATGGCTCTCTCCAGCACCTCCTCTACTCAAGGGAAAGGCCCCTCACTGAAGTCTGCTTGGGTCGTATATTTTTAAAAATTAACTCTCCTCCTATCACTCTTCTTCCCTTTTCTCTGCTTTATTTTTCTCTGAGCACTTACACTCTAGGGCGTCTTATTTATTCTACCTGTTGTCTGAGCGATTCCCCTGGAATTCAGGCTCCACATTGGCAGAGATTTTTGTCTCTTTTCCCTGCCGTTGGAATCCCTGGAGTCCAAACAGGGTGTAGTCTATAGTAGGTGTTCAATAAATATTTGTTAAATGAATGAATTCCCCAAATGAATCAAATCTGCCATGTACAAACCTTCTTACATGACTAGTGCTTTGGGGAGTGAGGCAAAGTGGCTGAGTGCAGAGGAGACAGGGCCTTGGTGGTTTTGAGCACTGAGGTACTGAGCTGGGAACACCAAGAGCTTGGTGGGAACAGACATTTCAAGTGAGAGGTGACAGTGGAACTTGAGGCCCTGGGGAAGGACCTTTCTGACTTTCCCTCAATAGCCTGAATTATTTTATTTGGATTTTTATTTATTTATTTTTTTAAAAGATTTTATTTATTTATTTGACAGAGAGAAACACAGCCAGAGAGGGAACAGAAGCAGGGGGAGTGAGAGAGGGAGAAGCAGGCTTTCCGCCGAGCAGGGAGCCCGATGAGGGACTGGATCCCCAGTCTCCGGGATTATGACCTGAGCCGAAGGCAGTCGCTGAACTAACTGAGCCACCGAGGCGCCCCTTTATTTGGATTTTAAAATACAGCCATAAAAATTTGGAAATACTTGGAAATATTTGCTTACTTCCGTAAAATCTAAAGTTACATTTTGGGAAAAGAGACACTAATACTGGACGTTTATGTGTCTGGTATTTTTGCAATTTGTTTAAATATTTGAAATTAGACATCTGGCAACTTAAACAGGACAATCAAAGACCATCAAAGCTCTCCATTGCAGACCTGCCAGGCACAAAGCACAACCTCTAGCACTAAAGCTGTGGGGGGTAGGGCTGGGGCAGGGAGGGAGGCATCCCAGTTTAGAATTGCCCAATGCAGGGCTTTTCATGTGGTAAACGCTGAATAATTTGCACATTGACAAACAAATGACAAATTGTTTCCTAGTTAATTTACTCCAATTAGCTACTGACAAATTGACCTTAGTGTTGATGGGATCATCCAAATTAAAATATTGACGTTAAGAGTTTTTATTTTAAAACAGTTCCAACTATGACCTGTAGATGTCTCTGTGAATCTTCCTCTGTACCCAGTTATGACTATAGGTACAAAGACAACCCAACCATTTGTATTAATGATTATTCATAAAGCACAGGGGTTGATGTGTGAGAAGGGAGAGTACTGGTCACTCTGCCTATCCACTTAAATGCCTCTGTCTCCCACCACAGGGTGAAATGAGACTTTCCTCAAATCCTATATACTGGGAGTATAACTACAGAGCAATGGACTCTGGGTGCAATGGCCAAGTTCTTGGGGTCCTTCTGACGTCTCCCCCCACCACCTACCTCATCCAGGGAACTCAGGGAAAACAGCTGCTTACAGATGCCATGTGGGGCATTTTCCCCAGGAAGCTGATACTTTCCATGGGACATGATTTGACTTGCTTGTTGACTGAGGTAACACCAGCTGAATAAGGGATAGCTTCTGCCATGTCTCCTTGTTTGGGACAAAACATTTAGATTTTGTCTCAACAGACCCAAACAACTCAAAGCACAAGAGCTAACCATTGAAAGGGGAGGGGAAGAGGATTTAGTAAATCATGTGCACAACATATATATATGTGTGTGTGTGTGTGTATACTATACACATATGTGTGTGTATATACATATATGTGTGTGTGTGTGTGTGTGTGTGTGTGTGTGTGTGTATAATTTTTTTTAAAAGTAGTCTCCACACCCAGTGTGGAGCCCAATGTGGAGATTAAACTCACGACCCTGAGCTCAGGTCAGGAGTCAGACACTTAACTGACTGAGCCACCTAGGAGCCTCTGCACAATATATATATTTTTAAATATTTTATTTATTTATTTGACACACAGAAAGAGATCACAAGTAGGCAGAGAGGCAGGCAGAGAGAGAGGAGGAAAGAGGCTCCCTGCTGAGCAGAGAGCCCGATGGGCCTCGATCCCAGGACCCTGAGATCATGACCTGAGCCCAAGGCAGAGGCTTAACCCACTGAGCCACCCAAGCGCCCTGCACAATATTTTTAAGTGATATTTTTAGTCACTTAAAAATTAATTTTTAATTTTTAAGTGACATTTTATGATTTGGGGGATGATTAGGTGGTTTATAAATTTTCCAGTTCTTTGTTGTGATGGGCTCTGGGACAGAAAGTGATCTATCCAAGTTAAGACCAGTTACAGGTTTTACAGGTTAAGTGAAGGAAGGATCCTTCAGCTTTTAAAGATATTTTTAATCCATGAAAATAGGATTCCTTAGAACCTCATAAAATGGATATAAATACCATTTATATCCTGTTCCTGGATTGATTGGTCTGGCCTCTCCTGGACTATATTTTATGTGACAGAAGAGGCTTCTGGTGACTAATCGATACGGGGCAGTGGTGGGTGAGCCAAGAGAGGAGAGGTTGAATCATTCATCTGCATTCTATTTCATTTTGAAATAGATGAAATGAAGATTTGTTTTATTTTAGGGTCTGACCTCTGCTTTTTTTCCTGACTAATGATTGAGACAATTTGAGCAGAACCGAGTTTGGCATTTGGCTTTCTGGATTTCCTCCATCTCTATTCCTCCTCTCTTCAGTCCCCTGGAGCTTTGGATTCTCTGGTCTTGTGAGCAACCCTGAGGAGATTGTGAGCCAGGCTGCTTTCCTCACGGAGTCCTAGGCATCTGCTTTGTTCTGCCCTGCCCTTAGTCTCTGCACATGGTAGTGGCCATGGTGGGATTCATAGAGAAGGAGAGTGAGGTTCCGCCTGACCCTGATGGAGGATGGTCTCCTCCCCCTTGGAGATATGAGTGGAAGCCATTAACCCCAGGGAGCTTGTTGGGGCTAAGGAACCCGAAGTCAGTCAGTGCATGACAGGGAAAGAGGCACAACGATCGATAATGTGATGAAGTAATAGGATGTTAGATCAGGCTGGAATGCTGGAACCAAGGGAAGGCGGAACCTGGAATCAGAGTCCCAGCCGAGCTTGGCTGAGACTTGCCCTCCGTAGGTGTCCTGGGGCAGGTGACCATGTGTTTGGGTCTGCTCAGGATGCTCCTGCATTATGCCTGTCGCGCAGGGCAGTGATCCATAGCACCCCCCTTTAATCTGAAAACAGTTCTGATTTGGATGATCGCTTACATTGTCGGCGATCATCTCACTACCTACTCACCTCACTAGATAGCTCGTCAGCATTCCACGAGGGTGCTGTGCTTTTCAGTAAATAAAACATAAACGTGAAGCTTCTAAAGTACCAAGAAACTAGCCTAGAACAGAGCAAAAGTTTTCTTTGAGAAGCAGTAGACTTCCTAGTTCCTACTATGTGTTCAATTTTAATCATATCCAAGTTTCTTTTGATCCTTCTTTTTTCCTTTAGGTTAAAAAGGGTAGTTTTTAAAATCAGTATTACACTGAAAATTTCTTTTTTACTAAAAAGCATATTTAATTATTTCTCTATTAATGGAGAGAGTCAGGATGCTTCCAGGCTATGTCCACTACAAACAAGGCATGTACATATATTTCCATATTCTTCCGGTTTACTGTATTTACTTACTCATCTGTAAATGAAGAAATTGTAGGCTTTCATGGGGGGATTAAATGAGATGATTATTATAAAAGCACTTAAAAATAGTACCTGGTACAGAGTAAATGTTTAATAAAATTGGCTGTCATTCTTATTTAAATATTGATTTCATGAATTATTTTTCCTTCTGTTGGAGAGGTTCATCCCTGGGGCTTCTGACTGGTGGAAATGGTGACACTATGCCCTTTCAAGGTCATAGGCAGGACCACGGCATGTCTACATAAAATGCCCTCCTAAAGCTTCACTCAGAACCTCACTGAGGGTTCCCAGGGAGGCCCCCAAAGTTCATGTGGTCTACGCTCCCCGTCACTTTCCAATTTCAAAGCGGCTCTGATGATTTATTCATTTCTGCTGGGGCCAACATACATTTGAATGTTGTCATTGAGATGTTAGACTTTTCTCTCATCTCTAAAGTATAAACTTCAAAATGCCTACGGAAGTGGGTGGGAGGGTTGGGAGGGTGAGTGTGCTCCTTGCAACGGCTACTGAGCAGAAGGAGGCTGAAAGAGTGGGGCTGCCACACTTCTGTGACAGGAGGTTTGTTTGGAGGGACTCCTGTAGGGACCAGGGTGGGAAGTGGCAGGATAAAGAGCTGCCTCAACTTTTATGTTTGAAATATGTTCTTCAGATGTTCTTCCCAGTCCGAAGTCATCAGTGTGATAAAGGAACAACTGTCTGACCTCAAAGAATGGTGACCTCCTGTGCTGCTTTTTTTTTTCTTAAATTTTGAACAATGTGGTAGAAGATTTTTTTTAAAAAGGAAGCTTTTGCTCCAAATGAACAAGGTTTCCCAGAAGAAAAAGGATCTGAAAAGCTTCTCTGCCACCTGTCCTGGTTAGGCACAGAGGACATGACTTCACATGAGAAAGCTTATCAAATAAAAACTCCGCTTGTCAGAATTTTCTCTCTAGTTCCCACCCTACAGAGCCTCATAGGCTCTCTCCCCACTGACCAAAAACCAAAAAGCAATAAGACAAACTAACTCAAAGCAGGGTGGATAGGACTGAGGGTTTATGGAACTATTAAAAAGTAAGGGAATGTGGGACACTGGGTGGCTCAGTCAGTTAAGTATCTGCCTTTAGCTCAGGTCATGATCCCAGGATCCTGGGATCAAATCCTGCATTGGGCTCTCTGCTCAGCAGGGGGCCTGCATCTCCCTCTGCCTACTGCATTCTCTCCGTCTCTGAAAAATAAATAAAATCTTAAGACAAAAACAAAACCCCTAAGGGAAGATGCTACTCCCACCCAACAAAGAAACTCTAAGTATCATGGTCAAAGTTACACATCTAGAAGCGGTGGGAATATCTGAACAAAGAAGAACCAACGCATTTGTTGTGCAGTGAGGAGACACATTTGCTCTGTAGTTTGAACTGACAGATCTGAAAAGTTCTGCAAAGTAGGAGCCAGGATTGGTGCCCCCCACAGGCCCTCTTGCATCATGGTGTAGGAACCAGCAAAGGAATTAGCTCTGTTAGGCAGGGATGCAGACCATGCAGAGAGAAGGAGAGATCAGAGGCTGCTGGGGGACAGGTGTAGGCGCAGCATTTACAACTACAGAGTCAGACACTCAACCGACTGTGCTACTCAGGTGACCCATGAATTTGTCTTTTTAATAAAATATTTAGAGGCACCTGGGTGGCTCAGTCGCTTAAGTGGCTGCCTTTGGCTTGGGTCGTGATCCTAGGGTCCTGGGATGAAGCCCCTCATCAGGCTCCCTGCTTAACGGAGAGCCTGCTTCTCCCTCTCTCTCTGCCTGCCGCCCTGCCCACTTGTCTCTCTCTCTCTCTCTCTGTCAAAATAAATAAATAGAATCTTTAAAAAACATTTAAAAAGAAGTTCAGTGAAGTATCAAGTCTGACCTTAAGGTGGGTGTAAAGGGGTAGAGTGTGTGCTCACCTTCTTGGTGGCCCTCAGGCAAAACATATTGAACAACTGCAAAGAAACAAGGAAGAGAAGGTTAGAAGGTCATGAATGAGCAGAAGCTATAAATGGTTTTGTCCCTTTCATTGCTTCTGTCAATTATAAAAGTCTTTTCAGGCATAAAACCTTCTTTTCCTGGTAGGATAAATGTACAGCAGCCTCATTCCAAACAAGGTGTTCTAAAATAATAATAATAATAATAATAATAATAATAATAATAATAATAGTAGTAGTAGTAGTAGTAATAATAAACACAGTGAAGCACAAACCATTAGAAAGCCTTACACCATTGGCCCATACTATGCTTTGAACTGGACATTTTATGATTTGGGGGATGATTAGGTGGTTTATAAATTTTCCAGTTCTTTGTTGTGATGGGCTCTGGGACAGAAAGTGATCTATCCAAGTTAAGACCAGTTACAGGTTTTACAGGTTAAGTGAAGGAAGGATCCTTCAGCTTTTAAAGATGAGAGGATGGGCATAGAAGAGTCTAGGTTCATTCTACCATCCATTGGGGATGGTAGCAAAATACTCATTAGTAGGGAAAGTTGAAAAACTTGAATTTTCAAATTTGAAGTGTGATTTCAATTTTTGGCATTTTATCAGATACATGGTGAACATACCAATGAGAATAAGGGAATGTCACTCATTCAAAATTCTTAAGACATTTCCTCTGTGCCAGGCACTGTGCTCAGCACCAAAGATAAGGTAACCCCTGCCTTCATGGTCTATTTTATTCTCTCCATGCTTCATTCTTTAGGACAATATTCAGTTGTATTTTTCAGAAAAGCCTCTACACCTGAGTTTGTTCTATCACTTACGGCTTGATATGGAGCTATCCTCTGGAGGGTACCCCGCCCCAACCATCTATCCAAAATCCATCAGGTTCACCAAGTATCCAGAGATATGCTGACGTTCCTGTTCAGAATACTAAGTCTACAGTTCATGATAGAATTTTCCATCTGGAAGAAGAGCTTAAGTCATAATTAGGTCTCTTCTCTACTTAAACAAAACAAAATTAAAATCAACCTATAAGGTTATCAGTGTCCATGCTAATAGTGCTATAGAATATAAGATATACGTTAGTCATATTACTGTTCTCGCTCATGGCCTATGAAACTTTTATGTAAATTTCAAGTTATAAAAACAACAACAACAACACCAGATTCCTGTCACTTAAAGGTAAGGAATAGTGAAAAATCAAACCAAAGCCTATCTGGAAAAACCAACCTGCAGATTTTTAGAATCCACAACTAACACTGATCCAAAGAGGGCCGGTGTGATATTTCAGCATGCTATAAAGATCATCACATTTAATATCTGAGAGAGGTGGATTAGGTATGGGTGAAGGAGGAGGGGACGGAGTTTAGGAGAATGGAGAACAGCAATCCTGGCCTTTCATCAAATCAGGGGAAAGCAAGCAGAATCCAGAGCTGGTTTTCCAACCTTAACCTGTCAACTTAGAAGAAATTTGCCTTGTCAGTGTTTCAAGAACACTGTCTAAGATGGTGGCTTGTTTACTCATTTCTTGGATTTATAGATCAACTTTCCTCAGACGGACTCTCTGCTAATATTCAAACATGGCTTAGATATCTTCTTCCTGTCATCATCACCTACCTCAAAAGAGAGCCATGTTGTCCTGCTGTGTGTGTTACCAATGGTGTTTGTGACACCATTTGATACACACACTTATTGTTGCATATTATCATTTTTTTTGAAGAAAAGAGATTGACAACGATTTTCAGGGTGGACGCTATGTGTTCGCTTCTCAGCCTCTTGGGGGAGATTATTTTCCTTTTTCAGCCTTTCTGGCTGCTCATCTGGGCTGTTTTCCACCTTGAAAACCGTTGAACAACTCACAGATTCAAACTTCTCTGGTTTAATTTTGAAATCACAAATTAAATGGTTTTGTCAGCTCCATAAACCCTTTTTATTTAAAAAAAAAAAAAAAAGATTAACAGGCACGGCACCAGGAAGAGAGCTTTGTATCTTGGGAAGAAAGGGAAGGCTTTTCCCAAAGGTCTTGTGGGATTTAGTGAAGAAAAGACACTACATAACTTTTAGGCTTCTAGAATATTGGAGACTTCCGGATACCTAGACTTCTGAAGTATTCTATGGTTGGGTTACCCATCTATGTGAGCTCATGCTTGTGAGAGAATTGATCACTGCTCTGCCTAATGCTTAACTTTCATTTTCTTTCCTAGTCGTACACGAGATTCTGAAGGCAACGGGAAACTCTAGGAGGGAGCCACCTGCCTTGTGGAAATGTCACTCCTTACTTCTTGTAAGTGGGAAACCTGGGCCATCCAGGCTGTGCAAGTCTTTGGGCACCAAGCCTTCTGCGTCCCTCCTAGTAGCAGGCACATTCAGGGCTGAATCTGAAAGTGGGCAAAGTCAACAGAAGCTGATTCCTCAATCAAAGGGTTACTGAGTGGGACAGGTTTTGTCTTTATATCCCTAGCACCTAGCATCATGCCTGGCATGGAACAGATACCTAAGAACTCTTTGCTCAATGGTTGAATGAATCTGAATGACTGCTTTAAAGGGCATTGCCAATGAAGACAGTTGGCTTGATGGCCTTGCTGCCCAAAGATAATCTTTTGAGAGATCCCTAGGCCTCATTAATCTATCTATCCAGTATTTACTAGTGAGTACCACCTATATGTCACTGAGCACTTTATTTGAAATTACCTGGTTTATTTATACTCTCTACTCCTACCCAACTGGGTCTAGAATGTAATCTCCAAGACAGCAGTGGTCTTGCGGGTCCTATCCATGCTGTATCTTTAGCTACTGGAAAGGTGCTTAGGGACAGAGAAGAGCCCTCAGAACATGACAGAATTTTCTGCTGGCTAGCATTGTCCAACTTGCAAATGGCTCCGAATCATTCCATGTACTGAAACTGAGTGTTGGCTTGGGGAGGTGGCTCGGTGAGCTTGGGATCTTCTGTCATAGGCTGAGTCTTCATCTACTGATCAGCCTAGCTGATCATGCCATGCGGACACTGCATCCCACACCAGTTTATTGGATTCGAGCAGATATGCAAATTCCAGACTTCTACATATCTTCTCAAAGTTCAGTTTTTAAGATAGAGAGTCTAGCATTCCTTTATTTTAGTCATTTCTGTTCTTATCATATTTCATAAAAATCCATAAAATGCCAGAGTTCAAAGGTGCAACTTCCCTCTAGTAGAAAAATGCTTGACTAATGTCTTTGACACAATCGTTTTCTCTGTGCCTCTGGGTTAGGATGGGTCTCATAAACCTCCCAGACTTCAGGCTAGAAAAGAATAACTTCTAGAGTGCAGCCTGCCTGCAAGATTTCCCCAGGCCCCTGGAATGTCCTTTATTTTATAGTTGCTTCCTGAGTCCCAGTTATGAACCTACTTTTCCATGACAGAGTGGGAGAAGCTAAGAGGGAGAAAGACATTTGCATAGAATGCCATAGTTTACAAAGCTATTTCATACATTATCTTTCAAAAATCTGTACCATTAAACTGTGACATGTTATCTCAGTTTTAGAGATGAGGAAATAGAAGCTTGCAGAGGTTTCATAATGCATAGACCATTGTGTTAGATGTTATTCCAACCCAGGGCTCTTAGATATGACCCTACATGTCTTAACACTCTAATGCTATGTCATAGTGAGTGCCCAGAGTTTCCTGGGTTTTTTGTTTGTTTCCTGGTTACTCCCCTGTGGATACTGTGGTTCCCCAAACTTGTTAAGCTGTTCATATCTTTCGGCCTGTATATAATGCCATACCTCTGCCCACAAGAACTTGTCCTCTCGCCTATTAATTTGTTTAGATAACTCCTATTTATCCCCCAAACCTGAGCTCAAGACATGAGATCATAGGGCTAAGAGTCAGCCTTGGAGCTGCACTGTCTGGGCATAAATTTGGGTGTTGCCATTTATTCTCGGTTAGGCCTCGGGTGTAGATTAATTTCTTAGTCCTTAGTTTTCCTATCTGTATGATGGGGAGGATTTTACTTTATTATTTTTTTTTAGATTTTATTTATTTATTTGACAAAGAGAGAGAGAGCGTGAGCACAAGCAGGAGGGAAGGGAAGAGGGAGAGGGCGTAGCAGACTCCTTACTGAGCAGGAAGCGCAACGTAGGGCTGGACTCCAGGACCCTGGGATCAGGATCTGAGCCGCAGGCGGATGCTTAACTAACTGAGCCACCCAGGCGCCCCTCCTGGGGCAAACTTTAATGCTTATCTTCAAAGGCTGGCAAATAAGGAACGTAAATTCCACATTGCCTAAAGAATATTCAGTTTGCTGCTGTTCCCGCCCAATTTAGAATCACATTACCGATGTCCCCTGTGTCTCTAAAATTACCTCTTGATCATCCTGTGGTTTCCAATAAATCATCCCTTCCTGGGGCGGGGGGAAGAAGGGAAGAGAGAAAAGAGGATGGAGCAAAAAGAGAAAAACATCGGTATGAAGAAGACTTTGCCAGTTGGAAAGAGAGAAGGAAAATTAAAATAAATGTATCAGTGTAGTTTGGGGAAGGGTTGAGGAGACGAGAGGAGAGAAATAGCTAAAGACGACCCTGCCTATCCTGGCTCAGAAGGATCTGCTCTGTGTCCAGGAACCAGCACAGGGATCCGGAACCCAACCCAGCAGCTCTGAGGGAGAAGGAAAATATGAGAAGAGCAGGGAGGACGATGACAGGAATCATCTTTGTATAAATCCAAGTGGCAGTTGGGATGTATTTATGTTTTAAGGAATTATGTGGGGTTTTTTTTTGTTTGTTTTTTTTTTGTTTTTCTTTTGAAAAAAAAAAGGACAAGTTTTTTATACACTTTTTTTGCTTAGCAACAAGATCCACAAAAGGCATGTGTTCAGCCAGGATGTCAGTTGCTCAGCTCATTAAAATATTAAGTGAAACACTGATGACAATTACACAGCACAAGCCTTTTTGTCTGCCAAAATGTGCCTTTCACTGCATAACAAAGTAGGTCAAAAGTTTGTTTTGTTATTTTATTGTTTCTTTTTATCTTAGACTTTTGATGGAGTTTCCTTTTAGTAGATAAAATGGTTGTCAAGTTTGGTGGAGATAACTTGAGGACAGGGACACTTCAGTGACTTAGAAGTCTACTTCCGGATGACAAAGAAAGTCTCCCCGAACTTCTCTCTCGGATATCGTCTGTTCACTCAACAGATTGTTCTGGACCTCTGTGCGCAAGGCCTCATGCTATATGTTGGAAATACAGTACTGGACAAGATAGAGACCAGCCCCATCCTCCTAAGGATACCCTTAGCTCTTACTCAAGTCTGTTTCTGTTTATCTGGGGAATACCTCATGTTCAGAAATCTCTCTCAATTACATGAAATGTATACCTCTGAAGACCTCCTCTACCAGGCTCTGCTATGAGAAATAAATGCTGCTGGTCACTGAGCTGTTGATGGGAAAGAACAGTCACATAAGTCACCTCCCTGTGGGCCTTTGTATCTGGAATATATAAAAGTCTACTCCTAAAAATATAGAAAGCTTTAACACACACAATTGATTTCTGTTAGTGGGGCTTCAGGCATAGTACACGCTTTCATTTAGGTGACACTCCCATGGGCATCCTTGATTATTGTGATATAGACTTAACATTTATTGAGTGCTTACTAAATACCAAGAAGTGTGCTAAGCATTTTCAATGAACAAACTCATTTCACCTTTAAATTCTCTAAGTTGTGAAGAACTGCAAGGGATCTGAGATTTTGCTCTATGGGCAAGCTTCTGAGGCCTGGAAGAGGTCACAAGCCTCCTGGATCCAAGACAAAGGATTTTACTACTCATGTCTCAGCCTACAGCATGAGTGTCAACCTATTTGTGTAGTTCTTCTGGCCCTGAAGTTCCATGGGGATGCCCCATACACAGTGGACTGTGTGGTAGGAGAGGAGCCCTAAGCTTAGTAAACCTAAATCGTTTATAATAGGCCTTTAAGTATGCCTGCTCTATGTTCCAAGGCTGCTTGCTCTACAGAATCCTTGAGAAGCTAGCCTAGAACAACGGGCAGTAGGTGTCTTCCTAAGATGGCAGCAACAGGAGAGACTCATGGAGAACTATGCCCCCCAAACAGACACAGTGAATATGCTCATGCTATACTGACTAGTCTGAGACATGGGGCGGTTCAGTTACTTGCCTAAGGTCACTAAATTAGTTCACATGCAACCAGGATTTGAGCCAAGCACTCTGATTTTAGAGCACGTGCTCCGCCTCAGTAGTGTTTTACTTTACATTGCCGGAAAGCCAAATCCTGTGGGCTTGTTTAGGAGGTATCTGAGTACATTCCAAGAGCAAAACTTATCTAGATGGCACCCCTGACCTCTTCTTTGATTTTCATATTTTAAACCGTTATGTCACTGAACCGAATCTGATGCATACCCAGACAAGAGTTTTGTGTTACCAAAAGGTTGACTACCTCTACTGCACAATTTTGTATATGGTTATTTTTTTTTATTGCATTATGGTTTTACATCTGTCATTTCTAAAACTTCCCTTAATTATCCAATCTGTACCTTCAGAACTTTTGGGAAAACCAAAAAGGGAATGCAAACATGATATGCTCATTTCCTTGAGGTTAACATTGGCCGTTATTATATATGTATATATGTATGTAAACCAGGTGGATAACACCAACTGGGGCTGAACTGAAAAGTGCTGATTTGGTCATTTTTACCATATAAAATACGGAAGGTTAGGTATATATCCCCAGAATTTTACTTATTTATGTCTGAGCATGCTAAGCAGAGTTTCTAGAGATCATGTTAGCCTCAACATATTCATGCAGCAAATCTAAATAACATAACTCACTTGGTTGTCATACCAAGATACTTTATGTCTTACTCTCCCACTCTGAATCAGTCCTAAGCCAAGTGGAGATGTTACGAAAGATAGAATGAAAGCTGACAAAGATCAGAGCTGAGATTTGCCACTAGTGAGCAGTGCAAGCATAAGCCAAACTCCTTTAGCTTTAGTTTCCTCGTCCATTAAATGGGGGCGGGGTACCTGATATGTGCTTCCCCCCCAGCCCGGTACAAACTGGAATATGATTCTGAGCTAGTAAACTCTATTGGTAAGACAGTGCCTAGACCGAGTTACTCTTTTATATTTATAGTTAAGAACAACAAGGGCTCTAAAGCCAGACAGATCTAGGTTTGAATCCTAGTTTTGCTGATTATATGACTTTGGGTAAATTGCTTAACCTCTTTGATTCTCTATAAAATAGGAATGATAATACTTTCCATCAGTATTTTGACATAAAATCAAACAGAAACTTCCTCTGGACCTTACATTTCTATTCTGTTATCACCATGAGTCCTACTTTTCTTTCATAGTGAATCTTTCTAAGAATTGTCTCACTGTTGTTTTTACTTTCTTGTCTTCCCTTGACCTTATAACAATGTGGCTTCTACTCTTATGACTTCCATGGATATTGTTTTCACTAAGGTCACCAACAAATGCCTTCTGGCTAAAACCAAAGAACATTGCCCACTTATCTGTTAGCAAAATCCGACATCAACCACTCTCTCCTGGAAATACTCTTTTCCTCTGGCTTCCAAAATTTGCCTTCTACCTCCTTGTTGCTTCCTTCCCTGTTTCCTGTGGAGCCCTTCTTCCTCTGTTTGCCCTTTACATGTGTTGTCCCACAAGGTTCCCTTCTGGATCCTCTTTCTTTCTCTACAAAATCTTTTGGATATCTTCTATGTTTGCAGGTTTTCAAGTACCACTAATCACATATGCTGATGAACCCTATATCTTAATCTTTAAGCCATAATTTTTCTGAGATTCAAATCCACATGCACAACTGCATCCCAATTATCTCTACATGCTTGTCTCACAAACATATCCCACCACAACATGTTGAAATAAAACTCATTATCCTTCTGCCCCTATTAGTTTCCCAATTGGTGATGGAAACTCCATCTACTCTGTGGCTCAAGTCAGAAGCCTGGGCATGTTTTTCCTTTCCTTTACCCTCATCTCCCATATTCAGCCATCTATGTCTTGATTCTGTTTCTTGAGTAGAATCTTCGACCCCTTAAATCCATCTCAGTGGCCCTTTCCTGAATTAGGCCACCATCGTGTCTCATCTCAATTACTACAACATTCTCCTTATCAATCTCATCAATCAGCCTTGCTGGCATTCTTCAACTACAGCTGATCTGATTACATCATTTCCTGGTTATAATCTTTCAGGAGGTTTACAATGTAAACCTGATAGATAATCAGACTTTTTACAATTACTTATATGGCCCTTTGTGATGTAGACTCTGCCCAGCTCTTCAGCCTAACGTTTCCCTCCTCTCCCTATTGTGTCTCCCATATACTTGATGCTCCTTTGAAACAGAGCTTTTCCCAGTTCGTCAGATGAGCCATGCTCTTTCCCAGCCTGGGCCTCTGTGTATTTGCTATCCTCTTAACTGGAAAACTGCTTTCCAAAGTGGCCACCCATCTCCCCTCTCGCAAAAATCCTTCTGTGATCCATGAAGTTCCTGCTAAGTGTATTCCCTGGGTGCTCCCCTCTGTATTTACCCTGTCATCACATCTGCTACATTGTATTGTAACTGTTTATTTATCAATATCTCCGACTGCAATAAACTCTATGAAAGCAGGGTTTCTCCCCATTTCTTTCACAGGCATCCCCCATTCTTAGCAGGGCCTGGCACATGGTAAGAACATAATCCACAATGTTTACTGAATGAGCAAATGTATGGAAATCACACATTTGCCTGTTTAATAAGTGCTTCTCTTTAGCCAGAATTAATAGTAGAATATTAGAATATTAAAAAAAATTTTTTTTATTTTATTTGACAGAGAGAAACACAGCCAGAGAGGGAACACAAGCAGGGGGAGTGAGAGAGGGAGAAGCAGGCTTCCCGCCGAGCAGGGAGCCCGATGTGGGGCTCGATCCCGGGTCTCCAGGATCATGACCTGAGCCGAAGGCAGTTGCCCAACCAACTGAGCCACCCAGGCGCCCCAGAATATTTTTTAAAAGTACTGGGATTACTATGGGTATGATCTTTACCATCCATTTCTGTCTATATTCAGGAGCCCTGTAATGCCCCGGAGGGAACCCAATGGCTTCCATCATGAGAGAAGGGAAGGGAGGGAAGAAAGAATGATAAGAGGCTCACTGGGCAGGACTCTGGGTCCCTGACTTGGCTTTAACCAGGGCAGCTCACGGTTTTGTTTTTTGTTTTATACATTAGCATGGCATATTATATTTTATATGGGGAGAAAAAAGGAAGGAAAAATAAAAGGAGAAAAGCCTGATGTAAGTAGACGATCAAAACATGTCTTATAAAGATGGTTCTACAGATAAGTAAGGAAACCATAAAATTGTTGGTTTAAAACATGTGACAAAGGCAGATATTTTGGTCACTACAGCACAGGATAGGCTGGTATGACCAAGAAAGGCTATTGCCTTCTTAACAACTCTCCTGGTAGTACCATGGGGTTGTAAATCCGTGAATTTAAATCTCAAAGGAGTTAAATGAAATCATACTACTACCAACTGACATTTAATTATTGACCAGACTGTGAGAATTTTGTCATTATGTTCTTTTCTATTTCTTTTCTGTATGTTTCTCTTGTTTTAGAAAACTGTATCTGCCCACAATAGGGCTTTTTGCTGAATAGATAAGGAGAAACATAGATAATCAGACTTTTAAGAAATTACATTAAACCTAGCACTAGTAATTTGCAGTTCTAATCTGCTGCCTCTGCCGATGTACGGAAAGGGACTGTGTCCCTTCCACGTTCCCTTAGTGAAATTCTGCCTAGATCTCCACGTCCCACTTTCCCAACACTGGAGATGGCAAGATGTTAGACAAAATATTGTTATTGGGAGAGAACTTTTAGGAGATAAGTAGTCTATCATTCATTCAGATATATTTATTGACAGTCTGCTATGCCAAATGCCTGCAACATTTTCTAGTGTTTGGGATGTATGAGTGGGGAAAAAAAAAAAGGTTCCTGCCTTTACAAAGATTTATATTGTGATGGGGGAGAGAGAGACAGTAAATGAGGAAACAAATAAGCATAATTTTGAAAAGCGGTGAGCTATGTGGAGCCTGAAGACTGATCACGTGCTGGGGATTGGCACTCTGGGAGGGCATGGGTGTGGTGGGGCTTGCGGTAGCCAAGAGGGCCCTGAGCTAAGTGATGGGCAGGAACCAGCCATATGAGCAAATAAGGACCGAGCCTTCCAGTTGAAAGGAGCGGTAAGAGAAAATGTCCACCCCATGCCTTTCCCAGTGATCCTCTAGTAGGCAGCCCCTGAGGTGTAAGAGAGGAGCCAAGTTTCCCCAGGCCTCTTCAAGGCCCCAGGGCCCAGAGGTTTGCTGGGAAGGCCAACTGCCTGCGTTACGAAGAGACATCATGGAAAAATGAATGAAGGAAGGAAGAGGAGGAGAGTCACACAAGTTCTTTTACAAGAACGTATGCGTTTCGGTAAAATGTCTGTCTTTTCCGTTCAAGATCTAGAAGCAAAGTAATCTTAACACTGCTGATGAAATCCCAACAACCAAAGATGCCCTTAAACATGATGGGAATTTAACTGGAACCTGTGCTCATCTCACTTGGCCACTAGAGGGCAGCATTGCCTATCAAATGCATCGGAGGCTGGCACTTCAGACTGCCAATCAGAGGGAGCACGTCAGTCCCACAAGTACATCTCCCATCTCGGTTTCCCGGTTTTTCCTGGACCTTTCCCATAATCCACCCTTTAGCTCTCTGCTGTCCACCTATCCAAGAACACTCATTGTTCTGGCTAAGCTTTATATTTAGAGAAAAGCCCCGTGTGTCAGGAAAAGATAAAATCAGCACATAGAACCTGGTTGAAGTTTTTCGGACCCTAGCCCTTCCCGTGGACTCCCGCAGTGGGAGGCAGTGGGAGTCTCTGGGGCCCCTCCAGCCGGCTTATTCTGCCCACACTGAAGGATCAGACCGGTTGTTTTGGGGTGACAGGTTAACATGCTTAGCCCAGGGAGCGAGGAGCTTTCCCCCTTCTGTGTGTTGCTAGATTGGCTCTCAGCTGGAGGGTTTGGCAGCAGGAGACCTGGTCTCCCTGGGCTCAGGGAACTCGCTCCCTTCTTCCTGAGCAGCCCTAGCTCTGCCCACCTGTCCTGTTCTACATTTTAGCTTTATTTTTAAATCGGGGCCTTTTGTGAAATAGTATGCAAGAGAACCAGATCCACAAGAGAAAAAAAGAAGGAAAGGACAAAATTTTCCTGTAGCTATACAGGCAGAGTAAGCATAAGCTTTTTACACACAATATAAGAATTTTATGCAAATAAAATGTGAGGATTTCTATTATGGACTGTTTCCTTTCAAAGACGGAGTTCAGGCACAGATCCCTGTGAATGTAGGGTAATTTATTCATTCAGGATATATTTAGTGCACCCCATTTATATGCTAGGAACCAGAGGTGTCTAGGTGAACACGGCGGACATGTCATGCTCTTACACAGCTTAGTAATTAACTAAGGGTATGAATGAGATCAGAAATCATAGAAGAATGTGTGTGTGTGTGTGTGTGTGTGTGTGTGTGTGTATTGAGAGGTGCTTCAGAGCTAGAAGAATCATAGAGATCACATCATCTCCAATATATACCATTTTATGGATGAGGAAATCATAGTTCAGAAATTTGTGACTGTGGCGCCTGGGTGGCTCAGTTGGTTAAGTGTCTGCTTTCGGCTCAGGTCATGATCCTGGGGTCCTGGGATTGAGCCCCAATTTGGGCTCCCTGCTGAGCTTCTCTCCCTGCTTCTCCCTCTCCCTCTGCCTGTCACTCCCCCTGCTTGTGCACGCGTTCTCTCTGACAAATAAATAAATAAAATCTTAAAAAGAAGAGAAATATTATGACTGATTCAGAGATGAAACAATGAGCTCATATGAGCACTAAATTTCCCCTGAGCAAATTGGACTCTGGGTCCCTTAACTTTGAGTATTTGATAAAAGGAAAGAGAACTGTCTGGAAAGGGAGACTTCTTTGGGGGACCTGGTAACTTACAGAGGAATGATCATATGGATTCTTATATCATGGACATGGAGGGACAGTGAAGCATTCTTCAAATGACTATTGAAAAATCATCAGACCTTCATGAGATTACATCGGTAGTATTGAGTTGTATTTCAGTGAAGGGACTATTACATAGTCCAAGAATGTAACTTTCTTTAATCTAAGTTGACACAATTTAATCTGATTTGACATAGGCTAGAACCAAAAGAATCTGGAGAAATGTTTTCCTGTTTTAAAGTCCAGCACTGAAGAGCCACTCAAATTCTCCGATGAACCTATTCCCCTCACCAGGCTGCTTGATCCAGTAGGCATCCCCTGTTCTTTTAATAGCATGTTTCTGAGCCCTAAGATATCTGTCTCAATATCCACTTGTTGCTCATGTACAGTTGTCTTAAGAGAGAGAGATGGAAGGAAAAATTACTGGTAAGAGAAAGAAAGTAGGAGGTTTGCATGTGTTGTCTGTTTTACTTTTCATTAGAATGTAAACTCCTAAAGCTGGAATTGTGTCTTGGGTTTTTGGTTGTGCTGGTAGCACACTGTGCTCAATAAAAATTAACCCATCAATCAACAGGACAGAAAATCCTATCCTGCCAGAAGCAATACCACCTGTTTGCCCCACAGAAAGCCAATTAGAGTGTTAGGATGTTGTAATGGATACAGAAACTAAGGAAAGTGGGGTCAAGAATTGCCCCCAAACCTCAAATAAAAAATAAAACAAAATGGAAGAAAATGGATCACAGTAGAGTATTCAGGGAAGCTACTACCCACTTCAGTTTCTCCCCTTGACAGTGTCTTTCCCTTAATGTAATGGAAGTTTGACATGGTGGCATGTTGGAGGCACCATTTCCCTCCCGGGAGATGCTGCTCAGGGCAGGTCCAGGAAGCACCGTCCATCTTCCTAACAGCCCACCCAAGGGGCACTCACTGCACCCAACCCCCCCCAACCCCCCCCC
>PITA01002793.1:19517-38025 GCA_004023965.1 Spilogale gracilis | reverse complement strand
CAAACTGGGAATTCTTCCTGTCATCAACCCTCCTGAAAACTGATTAAAGCCACAAAGCCTTTCTTCAGAACACAAACATATGCATATGCACATACAGTTTTGCATATAATTTCATGAATCTTCCTTACACAAAAACATACCTTTGGTTTTAAAAACTTAAACTCTAGAAGCTATAAATTTCCAAATCTTTTTAATAACCTTGAAATTCTGAAAACTCCTTAATCATGGCAACTTTTTATGTTAAAGGATTTTCTTTTTCTAATTGTTGTTTTGCATGTCTCAAATACATTCAGTTTTAGAAGCAATTCCTTGAATGAAAAGGGTAATCAAAATGGACAATTACAAGGATAAAAATAGTTGTTTTTTCTTGTGTGGCAAAGCACACCTTTCTTGAGGTGTCTACATACCTCATTTACCTAAAAGTAACTTTGTTTAGAAGAAAACAGGCTTTATTTCATTAGCAAGTCTGGGGGGGGAGGGGCTCAAATCACCTGATATTTGACTATTCAGTGCTCTTTCTGGAAAATAAAAACCACAAAAGAAAACAACATTTTCATCATTCTATAAGGTTTGTGTATTTTGTGTCCTAAATGGAGAGGGCACATTTTCAAGTCCAATTAAAGACATGCTAGGTATAAATTGCACATTCTTCCAGGGGTTTATCAGATGAACATGAGGCTCACTCCGATCTCTTCTGGAAGACAGTGTAGAGCCCTTGGCTTACATACGTTTTGAAACCACGCAGAGGAGAGGTTCCTACCTGAGCAGGGAGCACTACAGTGGGAGTGCCTGGACCACCCACAGCCACGGACAGAGGAGAAAGTCTCTTTACCTGCCCTCGCAGCCAGTGAGGGAGCATAAGGGGCAGAGGTAACAGCTGGCAAAGAGAAAATGTGGGAGGAAGTGAGGGAAATCAATAACACAGAGTGAAAAAATAATGTGCTCTCCATGCCATAAAGGAAAATCATGATGAAGGCCCAAGTTAACTCCCATAACACTTTCAAGGATCAGAGAAATGACACTGTCAAAACACAACATTAGTTTTCTGAAGCCTACAGGCTGAATTTTATTTATTTAAAGTTAACTCCCATTTTAATACAAAAAAAAAAGATAGCATATTCTACATCAAAGGGAGAAAAACTTTTCCTAATGTATCCATTTCTCTTCTGAAGTACACAAGCTGTCGCCATCTCATGCTTTGTGGTGTTTTCTCAACTGTGCTGGCTTTTCTTTGCATCAGGAAATGCAGTCAACAGACTCCAGCCAGGGGCTGCTGGCTCTCAGAGCCCAAAATGGCAATTATTTGATTTTGTGAGTGTTTTTAAATGCATTGTTTTAACTAAGATGAATATATGCTGCACGAATGATGTTTCTAAGCAGGAGAGAGAGAGAAAGAGAATGAGAACCATGTATAGATATGAAGTCAATTCCTTGGTCCATTGTGTAAAAGTGTGAACCGCAACCAGTTGTCGAGAGGATTGGGCTGGGCTAGCTTCGGGGGGCTAACTCGGTTTTCTGTAGTGATCATTTCATTCCCCCTGGAAGTTCAGGTGATGGTCCCCTGGGTCCGGTCAGATCTTGACCTGTTGCTGAGGATAGCACTGCCTACAGACTTTCCGGATATTGTCTCCATAGCGGTGAGAATAGTCCAAAATTACTGTCCTGGATTGCTGGTCTTCTCACTGTTCGTTGAATATACTTTGCTCATTTCTGAGTCTGAGCATTAACTAGTTTTCTGTGTGTACATGAGTCGATTTTAGTATAATACTGTGGGTAAGACCATGAACTCAGCAATCTGACAGCCCGGGTTCCAGTCCCTGACCTGACATGTACTAGCCAGATGATAAATTCCTTTATATCCCCATGCCTTAGTTTCCTCATCTGAAAATGGGGATAGGATTAGTTCCTTCACAGGATGTAGGACAAGTAAATGAGGAATATTTGAATGTTGTTTGAATAGTACCCAGTGAGTAAGTTTTTTAGTACTCTATTTTTTTTTTTTAAGATTTTATTTATTTGACAGAGAGAAACACAGCCAGAGAGGGAACGCAAGCAGGGGGAGTGAGAGAGGGAGAAGCAGGCTTCCTGCCAAGCAGGGAGCCCGATGCGGGACTTGATCCCGGGTCTCTGGGATCATGACCTGAGCCAAAGGCAGTCGCTTAACCAACTGAGCCACCCAGGTGCCCCAGTTTTTTAGTACTCTTAGTAAGTTCTTTTTCATAGAGTGTTTCAGTGCTGGTGATTTTTGTTATTTTTCTGGAAATAGCATTACACTTTTCTTCTCTGGGGACCACCTCTTCTGTAATCTTGTTCTGCTGTGGCTCAGAAGGGGCTGACCCCCGCTGCTTTTGTTCCAAGGGTGGAGACACAATCCAGACCTGGCCAATCAGTTAATTCCATCCTCCTTTCTACAACGATTGACTCAGGTCGGGGGTGGGAAAATGATATAAGTTGGTCCAATCAGAGTAAATCACAGGAGTTTGCTTCGAGTAATTGGGGAAGAGAAACTGTCTTCTGTGTTGGGTGCTTGGGGGGGTAAACCGTGAACCTGGCAGCTTCCAGACGGAGTCAGTAGTCTGAGACAAAAGCCGATATAGGGGAAAGCAGAGCCAGGAGAGGGAGAGACACCAGTTCACATGACAGGACCACACGACTCCAGCCATGTGGAGGTCCCAGGGCCACTCCTGCATGAGTGTGTTTGTTCTGGGCTTTTGTTCTTGGGAACTGAAAGATACATTGCTAATCAGGCTCCCACATGGCACCACCTAGCTCCTCTACATATTCAAATCAGATCCCTCCTTCGGCCAACAGTGCAAAGCCCACCTCTTTCTGGAAGTTATGCCTCTTCTGCTAAGTTCCCACAGCACTTTCTATCTGTGCCATATATTTAATACATGTTACATACGTTAGGAGGTTTACCTTTGCAATGCATTTACTGCATCTCTCCAGTTCCATGGATTGGTTCCATGTTCTACTCTTTGGTGAGTTCCATAACCACTATCACATCTGGTATTTTGCAGCAAGTTTACCAAATATACATTATTTGAATTCCTTTCATCTTCTCATGCCCGTCAGAAGTGGACTCTATGCCTCAGGACACACAGGAATGTAAACATGGGAAAGCATCAAGTAAACACTAGATAGGGTAGAATAGGGTCGTTCCATGTAAAAAATTTCAAGGGAAGTGTCCCTTGAAGTGTCCCTTCTTCACACAGCCCCTTGTCCTGTGTGAAGAACAAGAGTGGAATGTGACTCGATTCCATGCTCCCCACCTGCCTGTAAGCTTCTTAGGGTAAGGACGGGCTCTGTATTTTAAGTGCTGCTCCCAGTACTTTACACAGTACCTGCCATTTATTGTAGGTGCTCAGTAAATATTTATTGACTGAATGCTGCTTTGCAGTTACAGTGCAGGAGGCTCAGCTCAATCACCTAACCCTTAGGAACATGTAAAGGAAATGAAGTAAGGAAGGAACTGCTGTTTCTGCGAAGCCAACACCTTCCTCCCATTATTCTGAGCCCCTTCTACCATCACCTCATTTCTCCAAATCACCAGAATAAATAAAGCCATTCCTTAGGTTGACAGATGAGGTGTAATGACAATAGCATGTTTGGAATTTCTTGGTCTGTGAGAAAACCGTTATGAATTCCAGACCCAACAAGGAAAGGCTTATACCATCATCAGAATGAGTGAGTGGTGGGGTCTAAAAGCTGAGTCAGATTTTGAAAAAGGCACTGCATTGGAATATTCAATCTACACTCAAAGAATTCTGGATCTGAATCAGTTTTCTTATCTGAGGTAACATTAGGTAGCATTAGTTCTAGAGCTGCTTTGTATATTATAAATCGATAAAAACACAAACCATTTTTCCTTTCAACTAGTTGATTTTCTCCCACAGAAAGTATTAATTCAATTGTCATCCCCTGCTCTAATGCAACATTTTCCATTCATTCATTCATTCATTCATTCATCATTCACCTGTCAAAATGATCATTCTAAAAATGATTTTTATTATGCCTATACTCTTGTCAAAAATCTCACTTGCTCCTACAGCATAAAATCCAATCTAAATTAGATATCCAAGGCCTTCGATAATTTGACCCCAATCCATCTTTCCATGTGTGGACTTTCCCACTCATCCAAACCTCCCTTGAATGTAGACCCTTGTCTACTTAACTGTTGCTTCTCACTGGCTTCTTGCTTTTGGACTTCTAAATCCTTCTCACTGTCTGTTCAAGCTTGTGTTTTCTTTTAAGTGACATTCTTTATATTCTTTAACTACTTTCATTGAAGATGAGCTTTTCTTCCTTAATTCCTAGAGCATTTTATGGTCTATAACACTTGTTCCTTTTATGATCTCAGATTATTATTATTTCATGTGACTGTGTATTATGTTCTTTACTATGAACTTCTTAGGGGTAGAGATCACATCTTGGACTTCTTTGTATTTTGCTTTACATATAATATGGGTTATTTCAGTGATTAGTATGGCAGTAACTTAGGTTATGCACAGCTGGGGACTTTCACTGTTCATACCTGGGGAGGTTTTGTTCTTTTTCAGCTAGTAATGCCAATTACATAAAATTTTCAAATTTAGAAATACTGTCCATGAATGAAATCAATTAAAATTTCTCCCCAACTTTTCTGTTTCTTCAAAGATCTTAATCTACCAAGAGCACTACAAAACAATAAGAAAAACACCAAATATACACAAGAAAATTGGGAATGGGGTACTCATGTACTAATGAAAGACTACTGAAATATAAAAAGATGCACATCTTTACTTCAAGAAGGGCAAATTACAATGAAATTTCCTCTTTGGCTTTTGATAATGATTAAAAATTTAAAATTTCCTATGAAGGGTGTGAGCAAGGGTGTGAGGAAATGGGAGCATACATATACTCGGGAGTACAAATTTGCTATGACGTTTTTGAAGGGCCAGTTACAAGAACATTTTAAGTTTACCTAATCTTAGAGCAAAGAAGTCCATTTTTAGGATTTATCCCTACAAGTATAAACATATAAATGTATAAACAGATCTATGTGTGAAAAGATGTTCATTTCTGTATTATGTATATAACAATAGACTCTTAATACTCCTCAATAGGGATTAACTCAGAATTAACGACCAAGCTGGGGAGGGGGTGGGGGATGGGACCTGAATCCAGGCAAGCTCATTCTATGCTTGTATGTGGAAGGTTTTATAACTGACAACTGAACCTAACGGAAAGCTGTTCTCTCAGGAGCTCAAAATCCTCTGTAGACGTCCTTCTGGCTTTTGGCCAGAGGTTAGATTAGTTAGGGATAAGTGATAAACACGCTATAGTCATTAAACAAGTCAGCAATGGAGACAAGACTAGAATTCTTATATTCTTGACTCTCAATTCATAAAGCATTCTGTCATTTCTCATCTCTGTTTTGAGTTGACACACATTTATTTAGCTTGGTGACAATGTCTGCAAAAAAATGTTCTAATGAATCTTTCAGGATGTTCTGATAGTTTCTCTGTTTTGAAGTATATCTGATGAATGATTTATGTGTTAGATTTATTAAAAACACATCCATTACTTCGGGGCCTTGGGTAGATATTTAAAAGAAGAACAGGGCATATCAACCCAGCAGTTAAGGTTACCCATAAATAGCTAGCGGATGACCCCTCAGAGGTTGTCAGATCAAAAAGATGCTCTGAGAAGGTGAGTGGATGTGTGCCTGGTGGCTCAGTCAGTTAAGTGTGGTCCTGGGATCAAACCCCTCATCAGGACCTCTGCTCAGTGGTGAGTCTGCTTCTTCCCCTCCCTCTGTAACCTCTCTCACTTTCACTCTCTCTAATAAGCAAATAAAATGTTTAAAAAAAACAAAAAGGTGAGTGGACTTGGCCACTCTAACTCAAGATGCAGAAGCAGAACCACCATAGAAAATAGTCTTGTGTCCATTCCTTGTGGCTCAAAATTTCAAATTTCTTTTGCAAAGACAGGCAGCTGATTCTTCTTTTTGGTCTGACTTACCAAACTCTCATTACATTTGGACAAAAATGCAGTTCTCAAACTGGGATGCAAACATAAGTGCCAGTGTGCTCAATGAACTTAGCAACAATGAATGATCCAAAATACAAAGATCTTTCACCACCAACATTGGTACATAGGTAAACAATTTCTTTTAGGAAGTCAGCTAGAAAGGGCTCTTGATGGGCCGAACATGAGTGTAGTTGGCTCTCCTTAATTTTAGGACATGGCAAAAATACTCTACAGTTTGGAAGAGAACAAAGTAAAAGGGTTGCAGGAGTACAAGATTTCAAGATTCATCTCTGAAAGCTAGGTTAATATATCAAACTGGGTTAGTCTGCCAAAAATACGAAAACATAAAAATGTCATAAATCAGTCAGCTGTCCATGGCTATAATCTGTCGGCCTGAAGCCAGATGTACTTGTGATAGGAAAAACAGGTGGCCTTAAGATAGCTGGAGAACAGTAAGCACTTATATAAGATAACCATTTTTTGTTTTTGTTTTTGTTTTTTTTTTAAGGTATCAAATGGGTTGGTATCTTATTAGGATATTCAGTTTAAAAGAAGTGGCTATGATTTAACTGGGACCAATGATAAGTTTTCTCATTTTAGGATTTCAGTGTTCATTTAGGGAACTATAATACCATGTAGTACAAACCTTTTATTAAATCAGTGTATTCATTATCTGAAATAAAATTTTATTCAATCACTGTATTTTGATAGACTAGACTATTGCACACAGGTAGGAGATAATGGATTGAAGAAAGTGTCCCTGAAGGAGAGGATTTCCGACCTCCTTTCTTTACACATGCCCAGGAGATAGTCTATTTCCGACACCGTCAAGACTTCAGAAAACTGGCAGGGACTGTGAGCCAGCCCTATGTGATATAACAAATCAGCACATGAACCAGCTAACCATGTAACTGGTGAGAGGAAAGGATGAAATCATTCCTGCTTAAAATCTCTCCACGTCATCTTTTAACCTATTTAGGGCGATTGGCTTAGCTGGCTTTATGGCAACTCAGCCATGTGTACGGTCAGGACTCACTAGAAGTCATCATCAAAGTTAGTAAATCTGCTTCTGCTCTCTATAAGCTCTACTCACTTTGCCTGATCTATCCATCTGTCTCACTGCCCACAATTAGAGGAAGAGCAGGGAGAGCTTTTAAGGGAGACAGGAGAGGTGATGAGACCTACTAGGGAGATGTGTCCACACACCACACAGATCCAAGAAGGAAGTACTGAGGTATTTTCATACACATGATATGATATCTAGCTTATGATACACATAAGCTAGAGGGAAATCAAGGCTCATTTAAGACTTTTTTTTTTTAATTTGACAGAGAGAGAGAGATCACAAGTAGGCAGAGAGGCAAGCAGAGAGAGGGGGGAAGCAGGCTTCCTGCTGAGCAGAGAGCCCGATGCGGGCCTCGATCCCAGGACCCTGAGATCATGACCTGAGCCGAAGGTAGAGGCTTAACCCACTGAGTCACCCAGGTGCCCAAGGCTCATTTAAAAAATGCTCATTTTCCCAAAACTGCTTACAATTTGATTTGTTTACACAAGAGTCTTCTAACACACCTTTGTATTTTGGGTGCTGGAATAGTCATCAGCCATAGACTAATTTGACACAATCACTACATCTTAAACTCTTCTGGGAAGAGGGCTTGGTTGATGAAAGGAAACAATAAAATTAGTCCACATATAGTCGTAAAAATATTCTAGAACCAAAAATCAAATATTTATTTGGGTACCCCAAGATCAACACCTTGCTAGTTAAATATTGACTGCCTAATAACAAAAATTTCTTAAATTTCAAATCCTAAAGTTTTCCCCTCTGTACAGTGTCCTGGATTTCTTGCAATCATGACCTGGATACATATGTTGCCACAAAGATCTCTGGGAAATGATTTTTGGCAGTGGATGTGGAAAATTATAATGAAAACACTCACTAGCACAAATTGTGTAAAAAGATGGTTATGCTACTTCCTGAACATTTAATAGCTATTTGCATTTATTTACACACATAAGTCACATCACTATGTCAATATAAAATGTTTCTGTTAAAAGCCTGAAGTTGTGACCGAAGAGAGGAGAGAAAAAAGAACCAGTGGCTTGGGCAGGGCTGAGTCAGCAGCCTCTCACCTTCCCCAAAACATTTCAAAAGCTATATTTCTCATAGGTGTGACTTCAAATTTTTCTGTCTCATAAAAGGAAAATAGATAGTTTTTGCCTGGAGAGGAATTATGACCATGCCTCGAGCCTCTATTATTTCCCCACTTTTCTTTTTCTTCCTTCCTTCCTCCATCTTCTTCCTTCCTTCCTTCCTCCATCTTCTTCCTTCCTTCCTTCCTCCATCTCCTTCCTTCCTTCCTTCCTTCCTTCCTTCCTTCCTTCCTTCCTTCTTCTTTCTTTTTTCTCTCTCTTTCTCTCTTTCTTTTGAGAGCATGAGTGGACAGAGAAACAGAGAGTGAGGGAAAGAGAGAATCTTAAGCAGACTCCATGCTCAGCACAGAGCCCAACGTGAGGCTCCATCTCATGACCCTGAGATCATGACCAGAGCCAAAATCAGGAGTCAGGTGCTTAACCAGCTGAGCCACCCATGCACCCTTGTTTCTTCACTTTCCAACACATCAGTGGAAAGTGAAAAAAGGACAGGGATGGTGAGTGCCCTTCTGAAGACAGGTAGGTTTGAGTTTGGCCAGCCCCACATCCAGGTCAATGTCAGTGTTGCATGCACAGCGTCATCCACCTAGAGCTCAAATGCAACGCAAAATGCATTGGATTGCGTGTGACCGCTTTTCCTAGGCATGGCATGAGAATGATTTATGAGGGAAGAGACAGAAATGGCTGAGATTCGCAAAGCACAGTGTCTTCCTACTGCTTAAGAATCCCCTACTTACCCCTAACTAACACGGAAACAAAGGAAATTTGCAGGATTCTAAAAAGACTCAGTCAACAGACTGTAGAACACACAATGCTCCCTACTTTGTCCTGATTCTTTTGGAAAGAGCACTTTTCAGGGCGCCTGGGTGGCTCAGTTGGTTGAGCGACTGCTTTCAACTCAGGTCATGATTCTGGAGACCCGGGATCGAGCCCCACATCGGGCTTCCTGCTCGGCGGGAGGCCTGCTTCTCCCTCTCTCAGTCCCTCTGCTTGTGTTCCCTCTCTCGCTGTGTTTCTCTCTGTCAAATAAATAAATAAAATCTTAAAAAAAAAGAAAAGAAAAGAGCACTTTTCTTCACATGAAAGAAACCATTCACATGATGGGTGGTTCCCAGGTCCCAGGGACAGGATGTAGGCTGATACATTAGGTAGCAAGTACCTGACTCCCTTCTTAACTAGACCAGCATTTGTTCAATTGAAGTGGCTAATACAAGCACTGTTAAATCCCTTACTCTCCCCAAAGTTATATTACATTGTTTTCCTGTCTTCTCAGTGCTAGAAAAGAAGCAGCTTTTCTATTTCCTTCTTATACTGACATTAGGGTGTGGCTTTTGACGATTTATTTTTTTTTATTATTTTTTTAATATTTTATTTATTTATTTATTTGACAGAGTGAAACACAGCTAGAGAGGGAACACAAGCAGAGGGACTGAGAGTGGGAGAAGCAGGCTTCCCGCTGAGCAGGGAGCCCGATATGGGGCTTGATCCCGGGCCTCCAGGATCATGACCTGAGCTGAAAGCAGTTGCTTAACCACTGAGCCACCCAGGCACCCGGCTTTTCACAATTTAAACTCCGTAAGAAATGCTAGAATTTTGAAGTATTGTTTTTATTCCCTCATTAAGGAACGAAGCCGCTTTCCAAAATAAATAGACTTGAGGTCTAGACTGGGGAAGCCTTGAAGGAGTAAGTCTAGGCATAGAAGAGCTGTCTTTCAAAGTTTACAAAATAGTACAGAGGTACAGAGTGGCTTAGCTACTGCTTGAGGGGATAAATGAGATATGGATACTGGGGTGGGCTGGATTGGGTCCCCCGCTCCTGCCCCTTGCATATGTTGAAGTCTTAACCTTCAGTACCTTAGACTACACCTGCATGTGGAGATAGGGCCTTTAAAGAGTTAATGAAGGTAAAATGAAGTCATATGTGTGGGTCTTAATCCGATATGACTGGTGCATTTATGAAAAGAGATTAGGGCACAGACAACACAGACTGAGGGGCAGTCATGTGAGGAGGTGAGAGGACGGCCATCTACAAGCCAAGCCAAGGAGAGAGGCCTCAGAAGAAACTAACCTGTTGACACCTTGATCTTGGATTCTGGCCTCCAGAACTGTAAAAAAACCAAATTTCCGCTAAGGCACCCATATCTCAGGTATTTTGTTATGGCAGCTGTAGAAAACTAACCCAGATCCGAAGGTGCTTGGCAATTTATTGGAGTATTTAACAAATGCTAGTTATCGTCATTATTATCAGGAGGGGTATCAGGGCAGAGCCAGGGAGTGAAAACCAGCTTGGACAATCAGAAGGAACACATATCAATAAAAGTGGAGATTAAATGCTAACTATGCCCTTGGTTATGGAGATGAATGAGATAGGCTTTTTGACCTGTAGCAAATGTCAGCATGACAAGAAGATCCTGAAAGAGCTCTAGAGGCTCAGGGAGAAGGCAGTTACTTCTGCTTGTTGGGGGTGATAATTGGAGGTGGAGGAGAGGAGTTGGCAAAGTTTTCATGAAAAGAGAGTGGCATTTAGTGACTCAAACCTGAGTAAGACTTTGCCAGGCACATGAGGTGGGGGCAGAGAAGGACGTGTAATCAAGGGCACTCATGTGGGAAAGTGTGCCATGTCTCTAGATAAAAGCCCACGGTATGATGGCAGGACCGAAAACACAGGAAGAGTGCTGGGAGATGAGTCTTACAGAGATGGGTGGTGTCAGCCTGTAGAGGATCTTAAGCACTGTGTGAAGGGATCTGGGATGTTAGCATGTAAGTGGTAGGGAAGGCAAATGTGTTGTTTTTCTTATTCTCTCAACATTTCTTGACTTTCTGCTGTGATCTCTTTTTCTTGCATTCATTGCACACCTTTACCCAGACTACAAATATCTCCTCTCTCCTGGTTCACCAGGTTCCATCAGCCAAGCTTCTCCTTAAAAGCCATCTTTTCTAGAAGCTTAAGTGATTATCCACTGATGCCCATCCTTGAAAGGTAAGCAGTAGCCTGGATGTCCTAGATCCTGAGCAAGCTTTGCCAGCAATTTGATGGATCTTTTAGGGAAAGTCATTTTTGCAATTTTATTAAGAACTGACAATAGTGATCACACACAAAGAGAAGCCAAAGTGTATTGGGGGGTTCTCAAAAAACATTGATTGATTGGGTAAATAGAATGTGTCCAAAAGCTGTTGTATACCCCATTCTCTGGCCTGACCATTTTCTCTTTCCCTCACTCTTTTTTTTTTTTTTGTATCTGAATTAAAATAACATCTATCAATTATAGAACATGGCCAAACAGTTAAAGACAAGTTATGAGATTAATTGGAAATGCATGCTATTCTTTGGAGAAATTTCAAGAGGAACCTTTACTGACTGATGTTTATATATCACAGGGAAAAATGAAAGTCACATTCATCCTTTATTCAAAATAGTCCTCATTACATATACTCAAACAGCTGTGCAGAACTTTTTGACTATGGTGGGAAAGCTGAAGGACACTGCAGAATATGCCTCTGAACAATTAGGTGGTAGAGGAATGGGCCAAATGTCTACAAAGCTAAAAGAGTCTTTTATCACCACATTTTCTGCTTCTGCACAGCAGCTTACAAATTAGAAGTAAATGTACATGTCTTTGATGTCTCCCTCTATCTGCAGGACACTAATAAAAAGCTTTCATTTTAATCAAGTTAGTTTTTATAATTCACTGTGAATTCTAACAGATTTTTAAAAATTTGTTACCTAATTTTAATTATGGAAAGACAATTCTTAGAGAAGTAGTCGAAAGGAAGTGATTAAAAATAAGAGCTCTGGTATCAGATGACCTTGGTTCAAGTTCTGGTTTTTAGTTTGTAATGACCCTGTCCAAGTCATTTTATTCTCTTTGCCAACTTTGAGGATAACTATGAGGATTAAATGAAATAATCTGGGTAAAATGCATGCTTAGCACAATAGTGGATGAATACAACAATCTGTGATATAGAAAAGAGCATTTTCTGCTAAATGCTAGGTCTTAAAAGTGAGTTGACAAGGGAAGCCATATAGAATGCCAGATACAATTCTCATCCCACAGTTACAATTTCTCCGGTCAGTGGACAAGAAATGATGGTGCTGACATAATTGGTAAACCACAACCAGAAAAATCAGTCCATTTACATTTCAGAAGGCTCAGAAAAAGCTGACTTACAAAGCTGTAGTAGGGAGCTAACTGTTCAGGAAATTTGTGTTAATAGAAAATATTTTTCAACTCTTGAAACAAAACACATGTTTATACTTAGGTAAAACAGTTTATCTGGGGTCTTACCACTGAACTGTGAACTTCAGTATTAAAATCCTTAGGCCAGCTTTGCACCAGTAAGGCAAAGACATTTCAGAATTGTGTTGAAGACAGTGAATGTAAAAGCCTACCCCCCAAGCAGAATGGTGGAATGTTTGTTTGGTGGTCTAGGTGCTAAGCCAGCCTGCCACATGGATGATTTCTCCTTGGGGTAAATTGGTCATGGGTCCCAGAGCCAGTGTGGGTAACATCTTGTCCATCTCTGCTTCCAGCAATGTCTGGAACTCTAAAATGCAAGAACAGAAAAATGATGAGTTTTCACTGTTGACCTCGCACAGAGCAGGTGCACAATCAATATCTGTTGAATACATTTATTCATCTACCACTGCAAAGTCAATTTCTTCGACGGTGGGATGGGGATGAAGATTCTGGTATCTTGTACAGGTCTGACAGCCAGTGCAGCGAGCATCCATTGTATCTGGTTCTGTGGTATGTTTTGCCTGAGGAGTTCTCCATTATCACACCAAATGGAACTAATGTTAAAATATTAGGTCTCTAACTTTTCTGGTTTGTAATCTTAGCAGAAATTTGACGTGTAACATGATTGAAATGAAAATGCCTTTCCCTAGATCTGGAAGTGATGTTCAGGTTGAAATTTCTTAAAATAAAACACAGGAAAGCAACCCTAAAGGAACATTTAAGACAAAATCTAATGATGATAAAAATCAGCATTATCATTTGCTGTTAGTTTGGTAATGTTAAACATAGAAGTGAAGCATGAGACACTGTACATTATAAATATGGGATTGGGAGAAGTATTAACTATATGTTTTTGTTACTAAATAATGAGAGAAGAAGAAGAAAACAAAATATTTTCCAATATCATCCAACTTCTAAATACAATAAAAATTTCTCATATGGGAGAATTTCCTCTCTAAACTGAGAAATTCTCTTGTAACTAAAACTGTCACAAAGTTGCCACATTAGACTAAGACCTTTAGTTATAATTGGATAATTGAATTTTAAATTGTCAAGAACATGGAACTGAAATTCATAAAACTTGCCAAGAGAATAACTCTTTGATACACATTTGACAATCTGAAAAATACCACAGTTTAAGAAAAATGAACCCGCTATTGCGTTATCCATGGGCAAAGCAAGCACTCAAATATCCTGTGCACCCCGCCCCCATCAGGATCTCAGGATTAAAAAATACCTCAGCCACTTTTGTGGAATTTGTGGCGTATTTGCTTTAAGTCTCCTTTAGAGTAACATTTTTCAGTTAAGACTTCTGCATGAGTCCTGTACCTCTTATAAGGATCATTTATAGCTAGCTGCTTCTTTATTTTTAGGATTTAAAGAATTTAATTTTTAAAAGTTAACATGTGCATGAAAGTAAACTGAAAAACACAGGAAGCGAAGAACAAAGTTATCCATAGTCACAAGCAGTTTACAGTTTGACTGCAAAGTCCCATGTGTGAGTAACAACACATTTTAACTATAGCTAACTTCTTATTGTAATGACATTTTATGATATACTCACAATAATGCCCAATCTCCAATCATTCATTAAAAGCACAGAGTAAATAAACAAATTATTTAACTGGATAGAAATTGTAATGCATAAGAATTAAATATTTGGAATGTCTGTGGATTAAATAGACTTTCCATTCCTGAATTTATTCTAGATTGAAAATTGTTGACACTAGAGGCAAGTATTGACAGAAGTAGGACTGATCAATATTGAACCTCAAGGGTCAAAGGACTTCATGCTTAGTGTAATAAGCAACTTAGTTAAAGTATTACAGTGTTTCAGTATAGTAACAGTTATTAAGGGTCAGGCAAGGTTTCTTTGATAAACTCTAATTTGGGGAGGCTTGCATGGTTTCAGAGTCTCCAAAGGCACGAGATAGTATGATTGAAGCAAGATGATGGCTTGGAAATAAATAAACAGAAAGTGAGTCATTACATTCAAAGTTGAGGAATTACATTATTTCCAATATCCACATTCAAAAATCATCTTTTCTTACCATCCCCATAGAACTTTCATGAAATCTCGAAACCTAGAAAGCTTTAGATGAGAGGTAAATCTCTTTTAAGTTTTTAAATAGCTTGAAATCTTTATTTTTGAAAATTTTCTAGCACATTCAAGTAGGCTATAAACTAGAAAGACTACCAAAGGGAGCTCTCTATCTATTCAACCAGATATGGTTCATTGAAATCTCAGAAACACCCTCTACTCTTTCTACTTGGTTGTGTACTGTGGAACATTAGTACCACATAGAAATAATTATTCTTCACTCAAACATATTTGATCATATTGTCCTACTGAATTGCTTATGGTTTGGTTTTCCAGAAAATCTGACTTTTAAAGTGACTAAGAAATAGTCTTTAATTCTTTACTCTAAGATTTGTGACACATTGGATTTGAACTTGGAAAAAAGTAAGCAATAATATAAATACACACCAAATTTTTTCACAATAAAATGATGAGGACATCAATAGATAATTACATAGAAGTAAGTATGTATTCCCTGGCCTGATATTTAATGACATAATTTATTTCCTTGTTGTTTCCTTAAACTAATGTAAAACTTGAAAAGTAACATGGAAAAGTGTAAGAATATGAGTTTGAAGGAAATGATGGCATAGCTGAACATAAAAGAGCAGCTGAAGTGCTAACTCAAGTATTTTCTACCTACTAAGCCCCATATAAACATAATTCTGATTCCTCAGGTCCTTCCTGGGTAGACACTAAGTGCTCTGCCCTCTGTGACCTTTCTTCTAGAATTCAGAATGTATAGATACATTCAAACAACAGAAGTGGGCATTGATCAGTCAAGGAAGAAGCCGCGCACTTTCAGTTTCCATTACATTAAACAAAATACTCATTAGTGCTTGGCATTTTCCCAAGCAGACACAATCTAGGTGTCCACTGAGGCCTCACTGTGCAGTTAAGAAGTTTAAAAAGACCTTCTAGACATCAACTAGGGACAATTAAGGGATGGGTAAAACTACTCTAGGGTAAGAAGGCTGAAATTACTGGAAACAAACACATATAGAATATCAACTGCAAACTAGACAAAATATCCTGAAGATCAGTTAGATATTCAGAGAGAAAGACTAAAGAGCCCTTTGCTTAATGATCATTATCTTCCTTAATGAAACCACAATATACTTACTATGGGAGTATTCAGTTATATTAAAACAAAACCATGTCTAGATATGTGGTAGAAAAAACATAATCTGATGGAAACCTGTCATCACAACATAATTATTCCTATCATTTACCCAACAAGGAAACTAAGTGCTACTATTATTAAGAGCTCGTAATAATGTAAGTTAGCTCTGAAACTCAGATCCATTAAAACTGTTGAAACGTATTTTATTGTTAAACATCCACTCTCAGATCCAAAACAGCTTCTAGAAAATGTTAAGAGAACAACTACTTACATGTGGGTCAGACTAACAAACTGTTTACCTAAGTGTTTCTTTCCCTTCTACCTTGCTCTCTTTCATCCATCCATCCATCCATCCATCCATCCCTCCATCCATCCATTCATCCATCCATCCACCTTTCATCCAGCAAGTATTTATTGAATACAGTCTGTGTGCCAAGTGCAGGGCTACAATACTAAGCACGTCCAACAAGGGTTAGGTGTACAAGAAGTTATAGACTTGCACATAAAGCAAAATATTTTATATGATTTTTGTTGCTGTTGGTATTAAAACAACCGTATTTGAGAAATCTCCATGCAAAACCATTAAGATGAGTTAAATTTCAAAAATCATTCATATTACCTGTTTCTCACCCTCTCACCCTCTAGGTAGGAGAATGGGAAGAAAAGCTTTCCGTGACACAAGTTCTCTTATTTTAAGGAGACATTTATTTTTCCACTTTGACTGATGCCATCTAATCTACCAGAAATTTGTAGAAACAAATATCAAATATATACTCTTTCTCAAAGGAATGATGTACTATCTGTTCAAAAGGAATGTATGAAAGAAGTAGAAAAATGAAAGACCATAAGGTTAGTATGGAACATGAAAACCTCCTTGAGGTTGCAACAATATACTCTCCCTACTTTTTAGCTCAAAGACACCATTTTATCAGTACTTAACACAGATCTTTTTAAGTCCCAGAGCTAATAATGCTTCCCAGCTACATACAGCTGGATGCACCCGACAAGCAGCATCTCATAGGAACCTCACAGGGGATAAGGTTCCTAACAGTCAACTAAGAGTTCAAATCCCAAAAGAGGTGCCCCTGGTGTGCAGAGCACTTAACCCTTCGACCAGTACCAACATGACTATTCACAAATTATTGATGTCTCTAAATCCCTGGCAGATTGCAGACAGTTCTTGTATCCATTGAAGCCCAGGCATATGGTCACTAATGGGATGGCTTAAACACACACACACACACACACACACACACACACACACACACACTCTCTCTCTCACACACACATTCAGTCTTTGCTACATGAATATAAAGCCACTGAAATGCTAGAAGGTGATTGAACTGGACGGAACACTGTTAAATACATGCTTAGCCTCATGTTATGGATCATTTCCATTGACATCTATCTGCGTCCTTGGTACAGTTTAATTAAAGCTGTCTGGAACAAGTCTGCCCTCTAAATGATCGTCAGTGCAATGAAAAGGTGAAACACGAGGAGGCTCGAGGCCTTTTTTGTAAAGCATTCAAACGACTGTCTCTGCGGTTACAAACAGCAGTGGGAGAGAAATTCATTTTCAGAATTGGCCAGCCATAAGACTTTTTTGCAAGAGAAAGTGGAGCTCCTTCTGATGTCAACTTGCAGTACCAGGAGCTGAGTTAGGTAATGCCAGATCTTAAGAACTCAAACTGGGCCATGTTCTGGTCTAAAATAGATACACTTTTTTTTTTTTTTGGTCCTAAAGCAGTAAATTCTACAGCAAACTTCCATGTGTGTAATTTATTTAGCAAAACCCCCAAATGAAACAATTTTGCCTAAAGCAGTCTCTTTTATAAGACAATTTTGCAACTAAGAGGCAGGAACATCATTTATTTGTTTTTATAGTATATAGAATACTAGTACAGCAAGTAAATAGCTTCAAACAATTAAGATATTTAATGAATACCTTTTATATTTCTGGTGCCGTTATAGAACCAGAGAAACAAAATAAACAAAATATACAGGGTTTAAGGAATGTGGGACATAGTTTAGAGACTGAATCTTAACTAGTTATACCTACTTATGGCACTTTCTCCCTTCTAATATGACTTTATTTAAAGAGATGTAAATTAAATTATACTTGCTCTTTAATACCAAAATTAATTGTACTTATGGAAGGATCCAAAGGACTGTGCTATGTTTAAAAATTTTATTCATTGGCTTCTCCACACAAATCCATCAGTCATGATAGGGGTTTATTCTTTTCATTTAATGTTTATTTGGTATCTATTCATATAGGACCTTGAGTTATATCTTGTGTCCTTCCCCCACTCCCAAATGCCTCTGTCTCTCTCTGTCTTTTATAATATGCTCATCCAGACTGGTGAAAGGTAACAGTAGCATTGAACAGAAGAGCACTCCTAAGTAGGAGTTAGGATGCTATACAGGAGTGCAGATTGTCTTAGCCTTGATGCCTAACTGAAATTAGTCAGACCCAGAAGATATTATAGTCAACAAATAGGTTGTAATTTAAAGCCAATGAATCAGGGCAATATGTATTGAGGGATGACTATGTACTGACATTGTGCTGGGAACTTTGGGGACCAGGGAACAGCAGAAGCATCCTCAACAAACTGCAAACTGGGAAGATGTACACATTGGCAGTCACCAAGTAATGGTGGCATTTGGAGGACCAAACCGTAGAGTGAGGTCAAAAGGCTTTCTTTTTTTTTTTTTTTTTTTTAAGATTTTATTTATTTGACAGAGAGAAACACAGCTAGAGAGGGAACACAAGCAGGGGGAGTGAGAGAGGGAGAAGCAGGCTTCCCGCCGAGCAGGAAGCCCGATGTGGGGCTCGATCCCGGGTCTCCGGGATCATGACCTGAGCCGAAGGCAGTGGCTTAACCACTGAGCCACCCAGGC
>PITA01002793.1:0-19417 GCA_004023965.1 Spilogale gracilis | reverse complement strand
CAAAAGGCTTTCTGAGGAAGTAAGAGCTTGAGCTGCCTTTGAGGAATGAGGCCAGATGTCCAGGCAAAAATATAGTGACAGAAACATGGTGGATGGAAGACCATCTAGGAAACTGCCCTGCTTTCAGTGGATGCTTTGTGTTGAGGACCATATCTCTTGGGGCCTGATCAGGAGATTAGAAACTGCTTTAAGTATTTAACACAGAAGAAACTTAATATAGGGAACTGATTTTACAGATGATGATCTGAGAAGACCAACAGGAGACAGTGTGGCAATTAAAGATTTGTAAGTTCAGGAAGCTGACAACAACACTTGGGGTGGAAGGACAAGGGAGAAGATAGAGTTTCTGGAGCTCCTAGACCAGGGTCACCCAGGGGAGGACAGAACTAGAAAAGGCCTAACTGGTAGGTGCTGGAACAATGGAGAAATACAAATGCAGTTGCTGCCAGAGATCTACATGAGGCAGAGAGAAATATCCTGTCTTCTTCCTGTCTGTCCCCCTGCTCCATCACCTGGCAATGTCTCCCAGGGACCAAGTCCAGACAGAAGCTGACAAGGAGCCTATGGGACGAAAAAATATCTGCAGGGGTCACTCTCCCTATAGTACAGAATGGAGTGAGTGAAAGTAAAGAATATTGATAAAAGCAAACAGGCTAATTATCAGCGAAGAGACTAATAGAAAATGATGTCAGATTATGACAGCAGAACTCTACTATATAATAGGTTTTTAAAACTAGAGAGAGGAGTTTAAACCAAATAGGCAAGAGGGAGCCATTTTAGGCTTTTGGGAAGGAAAGAGACATCATGAAATTGGTATTTTAGGAGTATCTGACTAGAGTTTGGAGAAAGATTTGAAGCAAAGAAATAAGTTAGGAGGTAGGAGATTAAAGGTGGCCACCAACTTTTTGACGTTCTTCTCTTTGGGAGGTGGGGTATATTTTCTTTCCCCTTGAATCTGGGCTGGCCTGAAGAAGAAGGGGTGCTATGCCAGTTCTGGGACCAGCTTTTAAGAAGACTGGAAGATGGATACCTTGGAACCCTGAATTTCTGTGTAAGAAGTTCAACCACCCCACTGAAGTTGTCACTCAGAGAGACCGTAACTCTCCTAAGTCCTCCAGATAAAGCAGTGGTCAGCTACATTCCAATGAATGACTCTCATGAATGCCACATGGAGCAGAACAACTGCTCAGTTGAGGACTGTCCAAGTTTTTTATCCACAGAATCATGAGATACAAAGATACAAAACAATAGTGGTTATTTTAAGTCATTAAGTTTTGGAGTATTCTGTTATGCAGTAATATGTAACTAGAATGGAGGATATACGATAATGTGAACATACCATGATATGCCTCCAAATTATAGGAGCTGTGAGGGGAACCCCACATTTTGGGAAAAGATCCTAAATTCTCCTTGTGTTTATAATGAGTTGACAATTTTTTTCTGTAAAGGGCCAGATAGTAAATATTTTTTGCTTTCTGGGATATGGTCTCTACTGCTACTACTCAACTCTGTCACTGTGGGGTAAAGGAAGTCATACACAATACGTGTAGGTGAGTTTCAATAAAACTTTATTTACAAAAACCGGCAGCTTGCCCAGAGTTGGTTATAGATCACAGATTGCTTACTTCTAGTTTATGAGGTTCAAGATATTAAGGAAAATTCAACTGGAAATATGTTCTACATAGATGACTCAGAGGAATTGAGATACAGATTGAAGAACAGATAAATATTCTTGAAGGGAGCCTCAGATACTGCTATTGTATCTTCTTAAAGTCTACTTTGTTAGTTCTTTTAAATGATACTAGGATAGTATATATTTGTGGGCTGAAGAATTATTTGAATTTATAAGGTGGGCCCTTGAGCCAGATGATTTATAATCTGGAGACACACGGAGGACAAAATCAAACAGTTTTTCTGATATATGAATAGTAGTCCTAGGTCCACTGTTAATGGTTTTTAAATTTATATAATTTCAACCCAATGTATTTTATGAGTAAACTGGACTAGTCTAGAGCCATTCTTTTAAGTGTGACTAACATCCTTCTAATTTTTAATTTATATCATATTTATGACTTATTTGTGCAATTATGAGTTTGGCAATATTTCTTGCTTGCCTTTGAAAAGCATTTATAGCATTAATCTCAAAGTATTTATATCCCAAACTATCCTGAAAAGTTAATGGTAATTTTCCATAATTTATGATATATTGAAGGCATTTTATCATGCTATTTACTGTTAAGTCATAGGAAAAAACTGTGACCTTTCAAGAAATAAAACAAGCAGCTTTTTAGTTCTCCTGCATATCTGTTAAGTTTATGGATATTTATTTTAGGCTTTATAAAAATTCTATCAAGCAGCTAAACAATTTAGAGTCACATAGCATGTAAATTCTATTAAACAAGGGCTCTTTACCCTTTCCCCTATTGCCCTACATGTGCTTGGTACAGTGGTACAACTCTTCAGAACAAACACTAATAGTCTGCTTAAAATCCTTAATATAACTGATTCAGGTATGCTAGAGGATACTAGTGAATATTCAAAGGGGTTATTATCCATTTACGGCTGCAAATGGTTGAGTGATTCTGTTTTTGGCCTCAAAAAGAGCAACCTGGTTAAGAGGTGAAGCCCTCTTGCAGTTCCTGCATTTGATGGAGTACAGACCTTGCAGCCTTCCCTCATAGATCTGTGGCCTCAGGTCCTGGCCTTTGGACTTTTCTCCTCCTTGAGGGTAGAACGATTAGCAAGTTCCTTCTATTAGGGATGTTAGCAGTTTCTGCTAAGAAGTGAATTTTAATAACATTAAATTGCAAGGAATTACAAGGCAAGCCTTGCTCCTAGACACTCAGACAAACCCAGTTTCAGCTGATGACACAGCTTCTATGAAAGCCTACGTGTTTAGCTCTAACAGCATTTTCTTTGTTTCACCTTTGTAGCTTGGTTTCAAACCCTGTCTGGGACACCTGCTCAATGTGAAATGGGATTGGCGGGTCTCAGTCCATTTGTGGCTGGCTGAAATTTCCCATCTTCCTTTCCAGAAAAATGGTCCATAAGGAAATTAAGTGAAAAGAGTTAGACGTCACACATGGATTCATGTATAGGTGTACTGAAGGCCTAGATAATCTTCCTGTGTGAAAAGTACAATATAAATTCAACACTGGTTCATTGGTTCATCTACTTTGCCTCTCAGCAGCTAACACCTGAGGTCTCCTGTATCCTGAAGATGATGCAACTTTAGGGACATCTTTTTACTCTTCTAAGCCACTGCATAATTTGAGCTGAGATTGTAACGTGCCTTGAAATTGGCTGTGATTTGCTGCTTCATTTAAGCAGGGACGGTGGGTGAAAGTAGCATGAGAGGTACATGTTTTGTGCTTTTTTACATTATGTAAATAGATCTGGTCTCCATAAATAACAATTAAAGAATGTGCATAGGCTAAGAGTAAACAGATTATATGCCTTCAGACCATCCGTTACCCAAGAGAGAAAGTAGAACACTGTAATTTATTATATCCCAAAGCAATATTACCTTAAAACGGTATGAATTTTGATTTCAAAAGTCAATAAGGTCTTTTCCATATAAATTTAAAGCCACCAAAAATGGCACTAAACTTACTAAAGAGACAATTAGTTTCTTGTTACAGATAATTTCTATTGATCCAAATCTGGTTTGTCAGCACGGATTAATCAAAATCATCAGGGATCGAGATCTGGATGGCTCAAGGGATCAGTTCCTGGGCTATGAGCCTTTCACCCTCAGGTCACTGTTTCCAATACTTACAGGAGTTTTGAGAGGCCTATTTGACAGCTGATGTGAAATAAACCAGTACTTTCAACTGAGTCCCTTGCGTGGATTCATTGTCCATTGTATTCAGAGACATTATCCCTTACAGGCTGATGGTGTACATAAGGTGAAAGTTACTGCATTATTGGCAATCCTAGTTATTATTCATAGATGTGTCCATGTTTATAATCTCCTATGGTAAGCGATCATAATTTCTGTCTGCAAGGCTTGCTGCATCCAGTTACAGAACATTTATCTGTGTGACATTTTCTGGCAGACCAAACCAGTTGATCTCTGATTGGTTGCCCTGAGCTATTAGATAGTCCTTTCTTTGTAGGATAAACTGTATAAATGTTTCTTTTCTAGAGATCATATATATGTGTATCTCCTTTCTTTGTTTGCCTTTCAGGTCTTTTCTAAAGTACAGGTTATAACGTTCTTGTCTTTTATTACATAAAAACTCAAGGTCCAGGTCCTTGCCAGACAGAAGGCTTTCCTAAAGAAATACTGTTCTTTGTAGTTCTTGGGTGAGATGATTATCCTTGAGTTGCTCGTGGTCTTTAGGAAGATTTTACTCCCAACCTGGGCATCCATAGTGATGTGCTGGGTAGTACAGATGCCCTGATCTCTGGCTACCTGCTCTCATCCCACTAGGTCCAAGGAACGTCTAAAGATCTTCTTCTCTTCACCCCTTAGTCTGTCAGAAGCTCCTAAAAGCTTTCTTTATTCAAGATGAGTTGGGCTACCTGTTCTTATGATTTTTCTAGTTGTAGTTGTATAGTGTAGTTGCATAGATTTTGTTGCCAGGGACCAAACCCCCATTTTTGCCCTTGTCTGGGTAGAAAAATTAACAGACTTTGATTACAAAGATACTTGCCATTTTTAGGTAGAAGAGGAAGAACTTTGGTTACTTAGGATAAAAGAAAAGGGAATTTAACTATCCTAAATCATTTATAAAGTTTTTCCTTTTCTTTCCTAGGGGATTTTCAATTCTGGCTTTTCTGCAAAACTATACATCTAGGAAGATAAACATAGTGACTAGCACCTATAGCAACCACCCTACTATGAACTCAAGTTCATGTTTTTGTTTTGTTTTGTTTTTTTTTAAGATTTTATTTATTTGACAGAGAGAAACACAGCGAGAGAGGGAACACAAGCAGGGGGAGTGAGAGAGGGAGAAGCAGGCTTCCCGCCGAGCAGGGAGCCTGATGTAGGACTCAATCCCGGGTCTCCAGGATCATGACCTGAGCCGAAGGCAGTCGCCTAACCAACTGAGCCACCCAGGCGCCCCTCAAGTTCATGGTTTTAATAACATAAAGAATGGGAAGTATCTAGTACTTTCTGGAGTATTCTCCGAGGGAGCTCATGGTACTCTGTGGGTGATGGTTCCCTACAAACGGGTCATGGCCATGCAGTGAAGCCAGTCTAATTGGTGGGATGTCCTGATGATGAGAATCGTCTGTTAGGGAAGGGCCAAGGAAACTGAGACTTTGTTTCTAGTTTTCCATATATCTATGGCTACTTGATTTCAAGTCTCATTGCTGTGAAGTTGAAAGTGGAGGTGTAGGAGGTTCTAATTAAACCAAGCATAGTAGGGTGGTTGCTATAGGTACTAGTCACTATGTTAATTAAACCAATCCACTTCATGGATTCCAGATGTCAGGGAAGTAGCCCAAGAGAGTTACTGTCCAATTCTGGATTGCTGACACAAATTGCTCCAAATTGATCTGAGTGTTCCTGTCTCATAAAGCTGTAGGTGTGGAAGGAAAAAGAAGTGTCTCTGATTCCAAGTAAATGAATGGTGATGGCCTAGCTAGTGTTTTCCTTCTTTAGTCCAGGGCAGGGGAAACAGACAGTCACTTGTATAAAACTTCTTAGTTGAGGATGAAGCTATTCTTAGAATCTTCTCCTGGATATAGGCTGGTGACAAGTTAAGTAAAAGCATTGAATTCCTTGGGCTTTCTTTTTTCTTCAGTGCTATCATAGCACGTTGTATACATTTCAATTGTAGCATCATGCTGAACTGCATTAGTTCACCTGGTTTTCCTTTCCAATGGGTAATGGTAGCAGTAACCATACATTATTCATCTTTATGTCCTCAAACCATGGGTAGACTCTGGCATATTACCTGCACACCACAAAGGTATAACAAATGAGTGAACAGTAGACATCAGAGAGGAAAATCTGGTCTTCCACACTTCTTTGTAATCCCACTCTTTCCTCTTGGGGATGGTGACCTAGAGATGGAATCATTCCTGATAGTAAAGTGTAGTATAGTAGGTAAGCACATCAATTCCATGTGCTTAATTTGAATTATGATTCTGATACTTTGTAGCTATGCGATTTTGAAAGAGATTTATTATTATTATTTTTTAAATATTTTATTTATTTGACAGCAAGAAACACAGCCAGAGAGGGAACACAAGCAGGGGGAGTGAGAGAGGGAGGAGCAGGCTTCTTGCTGAGCAGGGAGCCCAATGTAGGAAGCAATCCCAGGGGTCCGGGATCATGACCTGAGCTGAAGGCAGTCGCTTAACCAACTGAGCCACCCAGGTGCCCCTTGAAAGAGATTTAAATGCCTTCCTCCATAGAATCAGAATAATACTTATGTCATTTGGGATGTGAGGATTAAATAAATTAACCTGCGGTGCCTGGCACATATAAGTTACATTATTTTTATTATTATCACTACCATCGAAGTGAGAATATGGCCAGTTTGCTGCTGTTGAGTCTAGGCAAGAGGCAGAAAACATCTGTAACGGCAGGTAAGAGAGCCAGAATTACTGTTATGTACAATAGTCATGGATCACCTAAATCACAGTTACTGCACATCCTCTGTGTGGTTTGATTTCCCAGGTGGACATGTGTGGCTTCCTTGTTCTCATTTCCTTTAGAGAAATAAAATCTGAGTTATTTAGTTAAGGGGATCTCCTTTGGCTTCCGAGTGGTCCCGAGGTGTGTGTGTGTATAACTGAGCTGAGTTATGTTTAAGTATCCAGCAACAGTTTGGGCAGAGAGGAGAGACAGGGGAAGCCAACATTCTGACCAAGCCCGAGAATACCCCCAGATTCCTAGGTGGGGCCTAGAAATGCAAGGGAAAGGAGGCAGTAGTGGACAGAAAGTTCTGGAAGCCTGGCAAGGGAAGGGAAGACCTAGAAGACCTATAGAGGAAGGGTGGAGAAGAGCAAAAAAACTTGCCTAGAACCTTTTGTACGCAGCAGAAGAGTGTAGTACTCCAGAAAGTGAGGTACCGAGTACCCGAGTACCAGTATCACATCAGAAAAACACTAAAAAGATGAGACAATATCCAGAGTCTATATTGCTCTGAAGGAATTTAATCATTTAATATTTAGGTTTCTTTTTTTAAAAAAATATTTATTTATTTGACAGAGAGAAACTCAGCAAGAGAGAGAACACAAGCAGCGAGGAGTGAGAGAGGGAAGCCGGATGCGGGGCTGGATCCCTGGTCTCCGGGATCATGACCTGAGCCGAAGGCAGAGGCTTAACGACTGAGCCACCCAGGTGCCCCCATATTTAGGTTTCTTTCAGTTAGAATCTTTTACTTAATCTTAAGTCTCTCTCTGTTACCTTTTTTTCCTGACTTTATTTGTGCTCATAGCTCTGCTAAAATAAATTGGCAACTGGGAACTGCACAGACTGATTTTCCTCTTGCCATCGCCAGTTCTAAATAATCAACAAATAAAAGAACCCTCCATACTGAAACTTTGATTTGAAGGAGATCTTGAAGATTTACGATATGCTAAACTAGGGGAAAACTTGGGAATAATCAGCACAATACATTCTGTTCTCCATTATAATCAGTTTTTCAGCCTCTGTGTCAAAAAAACTTTTTCTCGTTTTTCGCAATGGTTTACAACTTAAATAATTTAATACAACAGTTGTTATATTTTTATTGCAAGCTTATAAAACTGGAACCATAAGTCTTTTCTATGCAATATATTACCAAAAAGTGACACTGGAGAAGAGGAACTGATGATTACTAAAACTGTAATTCAATCTTCAAGTTCTGAAGATGTCATAAAAACGGCTTCTGCTTTACTTGCATATGGCAGATACCATCAGGATGCCTCAAATGAACTCTCTCTGGGTATTCAATCTCTCCCTCAGCATTATTTCATATACAATAAAAACAAAAATGGGACTCTGCGATGCAAATGCAACTGTGGTTCAAGCCCAATAGTTCTTTTGTCAAATAGGATTTTCCTTTATGAAGTTTCATTTTAGAATTAATTTTGATATCAATGCCTGTCAAGCTGTGGAAATTGAACTGAACCGAGTGAGTCTATTTCTATTCGAGCTGACTTGTAGGAAGCTGTAATTAGAAAAAAACGCAGAGAATTTGTACTGTGCTAAAGAAAATTAAAGCAGTCATGCTACGTACTGTCAACCTGATTAAAAGTCTAGGTGGTAAACAACAACATTCCATAAATGCTTGTTTTTTTCACATATTTTAAACTGACCACTCTTCACCCTGCCATATGAAAATTTCTTCCGAATTCTGACTGATTCTTTCGATGATCCGAAAGGTGTGTGAATTAAATAACGGGTTCCTAGGGTGATTACGATGAACAGTGTCCCATATAACTTAGGCTTTAGCATGGAAGGAAATGCATTCCTTTTAGATAAAGAGGATGTTTTTAGTTATTTGTATGTTCTTGCCACTGACTGTCTGTCATTCAGTGGACTTGTCACATCTGTATTGACTTCAGCCCAGACGAAGAGCATCGAATTCCCCAAACCTCTTCTTAATATGTCCAACATGCACTTAATCTACTGACGATGCTGTAAATGAAATTTAAGAGCTGTTATGTTTCTATTAAAAACGTCACTCTGCCTTCTGCAATAGTGCACTACAGTGAGACTCTACAAAATCTTTTTGAGATCCTCCCAGGATGAGCATAAATTAGCTCTTGGAGGGAGGTGGAGGAACTGAACTTCCATAATATGGCTACTGCCAGATCAACACATCCAGCTGGAAAGTGCAACTTTGCATTTACTCCCCAAGCCTGAGAGAGTGCAGGCGGCACCATGACAGTTTCTGCATTTTGTCTCTCCGCCGGGGTGACCCCTGCCCGCTGGCGAGGGGTGACAGGCCACAGACGGTCCAGGAGTGGTGTTTAATTCTCACCACAACACAGGCTGCTAATCACACAACTTTCAGGTGATTTATGGCAATGACAGCAGGCTGAACATGGAGAGACGAAACAACAGAAACAGCGCAAACACTGCTGAGATGGGTGTGATGAAAGGAGGTGCTTTCTCACCCTGGGGCAAGGGGTTTGATTGGATTCTGGAAACCTTTGGTGAAAGACGCCTTGCCCTTTCCAGGTTAGCTTTTTCTAAACATCCCGGTAGTAAGTAGAGAGAGACACGGAGCCCATTTAACAGCTTACCGCGATGAAAAGGGTGCAAAACTTTCTCCTCCAGCATGCTGAGGTCCCACAAGTCTACAGGGTAGAAACACATTCCTGGCTCAATGCTTTCCAGCAGGCCTCCACTTGTTAGGGCTGTTGGCCTCTGCATCCTGCATGAACTTTTCCTCTGTTTGGTCTCATTTTACTCTTCTACCTATGTAACCCCTGGAGTGGATTTCTTTTTCCCTTAGGAACATTTGAGGAATAATAAAGGGGAAGAGACTATTCTTGGGTGTTTTTAAATTTAAGCAAAGTTGCTTTCATGTTTTAAGATCAGAAAAAAATCAGGCACTGGCTATAGAGTGAAGTGAAGAATAGCTAACTTATATAATTGGTCTCTACTATTTAGATAATTTGCTTTTTGCATTTCAGGGCAAAAATAAAATAAATAAAATTAAAATAAAAGAAATAAAATAAAATAGCTTAATAGGATGTTCACTGTCCCCAAGTTGAAACACTCTGCAACATGAGTTGTTTTCCTGAACCAAGAGAGGCAGGGATATCTCGAAGCCAAGAACTGCAAAATTGAGCCATCAGCTTCCAAGTTTAGCTTTAGGATACAGGTTTTTGAGAAGTACTCATTAAATGGACTCCTCAAATATACAAACGAAGATATAGTTTGTGTATATGTGTGTGTGTGTTGTCTAAATTCATGTATATGTATGGAGAGAGATGGAGAGGGAAGGAGGGAGGGTGGGAGAGAAGGAAAGAGGGAGAGGGAGGCTTTAGGCATATTTATAAACTAAAGGTAACGTACTACATTTTCTCAGGAAGTCAAAAAGTAGTCCTGGTTGACAAAATAAATGAAGTGATACATATATTCTGTGCAATAATGCTATAAAGCAAATAGTCTCATATGTTCCAGCTAAGGCATCTGGGTAGCTTTTAAAGATGTTTTTTTTCTTCTTAATATATGATGCAATGTCCAATGTGGAGGAAATGAATGTGGCAGAAATCTGTGACAAAATCTGAATCATGGAAGAAAACGTTCAAAACTCTTTGGTGTAGTTCAATAGAAGCAAGCCCAAGTGTTTTTTAAAATACTATGTTGTCAAGTCCAACTGCTATGAAGTTGGAATGATTCCAAACTCCTGGGCAGGTGATTTATCTCATGTCATCGGATTCTACCTATTCTGGCTGGCTGGATGCTGGCTTGGTGAGGTAGTTTTGGGCTAAAAAGTGCTGGAGCGGTAAGGTCTTGTTAAACTTTCAGCTGATATAAAAATATTGATGTTGAAAAGTTGCATGACTACCGAGGCAAATGGCTAATTAAATGCATACATCTTATCTGAGTATGGCACTGCAAGAAGTAATGACCACTGTAGCCATAATAATAACTAAAACTAACATTATTTACTGGGGACAGGCATTGCATTAGGTGCAACCCACACATTGTCTCAATCACTCCTCGCAACATACAGAAGCTGCTTTTGGCTCTTACCTCTGTCCTACAGATGAAAAAATGGAGTCTCAGAGGAGTTAAATAACCAGGCTTTCTGAACTGGGTGAAAATTTGGGCTCTACTGAGCCTCAAAAACATTCTGGGCTAACAAACGGAATCATCCTGCTCTTCTGTGATTATTGGCTCTTAGTAGCTCTGCGGCTTCAGGAATCAATATACTGCACAAGTTCTATAAATGTGCTTCTTAATAAGTTAATAAAACAGAGATATTCTCATTGCTTCTCCATCAAAGTTTCAGGGAAAAATGAGAATATTAAATGCACTAGGATAGGGAAGATCTGCTCCATTTGCTCTGCAATGATAATCTTTTACAAAAGAGGATTTTTATTATTAATTCTTTGCCTTCTGGGGATATTATAATTTTCTAGAATATAGAACTGCCTTAAGCACAGTAATTTGCTGAGCTAGACTGAATCTCAAAATGCTTCAAATGAGCTGATAAACAACTGCATAATTAGCCATTATTAGATCAAGTCTGTATGTTACTGATATCCAGATGAACAAGCCAATGGATAGGCAAATTATAGATATAGTTTTAAAAACTAAGAGTCTGTTATATTTTTGAATGCTTTGTAACTTGTCCTCTGAAGAATTAAAAACCACGTTTCATTTGCTTTTTTTTTAAAAAAAAAAAGACATTTAGATTATTCTATCAAATAAATCCTTAGAGACTTAATCATTAAACACATACTTCCATATATAAATAATAAAGGATTTAGGTGTTGAATGCAGCTCATGCTTTAAAAATGAATAGATGGTGGGTTTTTTTTTTTTCAATTAAAACTTGCCTCAAATCTATTGCTTGCATGGGTAATGCTCTTTCACCCCCCTTGAGTTCTGGTCCAAGTCCAGAGTGCAAAATACATTTGGCCCTGATTATGAAAATAAAAGGTTTTGCATGCTCACATCAGAAAAGGCAAATATAGTCAACTTTTATGCTTAAACACACACACACCTTATTCAGTCGGTTAACATCCAGTCCACAATGTACCCACATTATAGTTAAATCTCTCTTTCCTCTCATTTTTCATTTTTCAAGAACTTGACACTGGATCATAAAATGTTGCTCTGGGCTGGAATTCGTCATGCAGGTTACAGCCTAGGAGTAAGTTTTTTTTTATATTAAAATCAGCTCAGCAGTTTTGAGGATCCAATACAGAAAAGAGACATTTGCAGAAAGAAAAAAAATTCAAAGCTGTCTTAATCTAAACAAAATTGTAGTTTATGCTCTGAACTCAGGGGCCACAAAGCAAAACAGGTAAATGTGTTAAAACATCTTTGAACAGAAGGAAATGTGGCAGAAATTTTCCTGAAGATCTCTAAAATTAGAGAGGTGATATTGACCTTGAATGGTGCAAGGGTCTGTTTAAGGGGGCGGATCAGATCATTTCTGCATGTTCTTTGAAGATCGATGATACTGCGATTTATATCTGTTGGTAGTTTGGATGCCACTAATTTGCAACCGTGCAATGGGCAGAAGGCCATATGTGAATGAGCCTAGTTGGAAAATGAATTTGTTTTTAGATTAAAACAAGTATTTTGATCTTCGATGATTTTAACAGCTTCCAAAATTTTTATGCCCTTCTTGTGCTTCCCATTGTCACTGATCTTCCATTTGATGCCAACTAAGAGCCTTAGGTAAAATTTTATTATCATTGGATTCAAGTTCTGCTTTTATTACAATGATTATATTTATCCATGGTCTGAGGTTTTTGGCTTTTTTGGGGTGGGGAGGGTTTTGATTTTGTTTTGTTTTTTGTTTTAGTTTTAGCCTTTATTTATTACAGATCTTGGATCCCTGTTAATGTTCTTATATTTACATTTCTTCAACTAGTCCTTTCACTTGGTAAATGGGCATGCATTTTCTTTGTGTATTTACATGGTTCCAGAAATAGATCACTTATATCCTCAAAGTTAAAGCCATAAGGCCATCTGGGCTACAAAGATAACAAGGAGCGCCAATTTTTCTTTCTATAGGTGTGTCTTCTGTACCCAAGTCACAAGGAGAAAATAAGACCTTTGTTTTGTAAGGTATCAACATGATTACTTTGATGTTTTTCAAAGGCATTGGAAAAGTTTTCAATTTTTTTAGAATGTTCTGATTTTATTAGGAACATTTTGCCATTGTGTATTTGAAGTATTTGATAAGAAATCTTATCTTTACATTTTACAACTTCCCATACTTAAAAGTGACATGAATGTTCTCCAAAGTCCAAGATGCTTCGTTAGGATTTTACTAATGAGCCTTTTAAAGATACTCTCTCCCTAAAAGGGAAATTATATTTATTTCAGAATAAATTAAGCTACAGACTTTATTAAAGACTTGAGTTGATTTAAGTTTCCGAAGCAAAGAAACTTCGGCAGATTTCAAATTTGGAGCAATATACTGTTATAGCCTCAGAATGAGAAGAGTATATCTAATTTGATTATGCTATCGCAATGTGTAATGCTACACATATTTTAAGAGTTAAGTAAATATTTTTGCAGAAATCTGGGTCATTACTGGGCTGCAGTGTAATGCATAAATAAAATAAGGTAGGGAGAACGTTTCACTAAATTTTATTTCAATTCCTTGCTTTCCCTGCATATTTCATCACTGACATTATTGTATTGAAACAAACCACAGTTTTGCTGTTGATGAGAGACACACAAAATAGCTTGTCTGCCGTTTGATTCCTATACAGACTTTAAGGTCAAATGTTATTTCTTGCAAACGTATGACTTCAGTCATGGGCAATATTTGTATTGTTACATTAAAACACCCAGGAAACTGGGGCACCTGGGTGGCTCAGTGGGTTAAGTCTCTTCCTTTGGCTTGAGTCATGATCTCAGGGTCTTGGGATTGAGGCCCGCGTCAGGCTCTCTGCTCAGCGGGGATCTCTTCTCTCTCTGCCTGCCTCTCTGCCTACTTGTGATCTTTTTCTGTCAAATAAGTAAATACAATCTTAAAAAAAAAACCACCCAGGAAACCAATTGAAAATACAAATGATGTCGCTATAATCAAAGGAGGAAAAAAAGATCCCCAGTCATTTTAAGTAAGTCATTCATTTCCTTACAAATGGGAACAGAAACACGTTGCAAAATAAACTATAAAATCAAAAGTTAACAGACCATGATCATAACTGCCATTTGTTTCTGACTTGTATGAAGAAGTAAGTAAAAACTACCTTGGGCTAAAAGAAAATGTGGACTTAAATCCTTTATTTTAACTCCTCACTTTTTATTTATTTTCCAGTTTTATTGAGAAATCATAGACATACATCACTATATAAGTTTAAGATATATAGCCAGCATGATTTACATATGCTGTGAAATGATTAGCGCAAGTTTGGCTAACATCTGTCATCTCATATAGATACAATATAAAGAAAGAAAAGAAGGAAGAAGAAAAATGTTCTCCTTGTGAAACTCTTAGGATTTACACTCTTAACAATTTTCTTGCATATCATACAACAGCGTCAACTATAGTCATCGTGTTGAACATTACATCCCCAGGATGTCCTTATCTTATAACTGGAAGTTTGTTCCTTTTGACCATCTTTCTCCAATTCCTCCTCCTTTCAATCCCTTGTCTCTGGTAACCACAAATCTGGCTTCTTTCTCTATGAGTTTGTGGTCCTTCAAGGTCTATCCATGTTGTCACAAATGGTAGATTTCTTCATCTTTTATGGCTAACTAATATTTCATTGTATATATATATACCACAACTTCTTTATCCATTCATCCATCGATGGTCACTTAGGTTGTTTCCATGTCTTGGCTATAATAAATATTGCTGCAATAAACATAGAGATGCATGTAACCCTTTGAGTTAGTGTTTTTGTTTCCTTTAGACATATTACCAGAAGTGGAATTTTTATATCATATGTTAGTTCTATTTTTAATTTTTTGAGGCACTCTCTTACTGTTTTCCGTAGGGGCTACACCAATTTACATGCCCACTAATAGTCCACAAGGTGAACCTAAATTCTGAGGAACAAATTTCACAGTAGCTAATTCTTCTACTTTTGGGTTTCTGCCATCAAACACAATTAATAATTAAGAATTAGAAGCCACAAACCACCAAGAAAAATCAATGGACAGCTTCCAGAGAAATAAAAGAGCACATATGGCTATAGATATCCTGGACTAGAAACAGTGGAAATTATGCAAGATGTTTGCACCAGCAAATAAGAGCTGTTAAAGGGTGAGTGTGATTTTTGTTTTAATTATTTTATTGAAACCAGTAGTGAGGATAATTATTATTTGAATTTAAGCTTTGATACCGTTATACTAACTATATTAGTTCTGTTAAAAATATTTGCGTGGCAGTTCCTCAAAATTTGTATGACAGGTCCTCAAAAAATTAAACACACAAGTACGTACTACTGATCCAACAATCCCACTTCAGGGTACATACCCTAAATAATGGAAAGCAGGGACGGATATTTGTACAACCATTTGTATAGCAACTTTACTCACAATAGCCAAAAGGTGGAAACAGTTCAGATGTTCATCAACACATAACTGGATAAGCAGAATATATACAACAGTGATATATACATACAAAGAATATTTAGTTTTTAAAGGAGTGGAATTCTTACACTTGGTACAAAATAGATAAACCTTATGCTGAGTGAGATGCGCCACATGCAAAGGACAAATATTGTATGATTTCACGCATATGTGGTATCTAGAACAATCAAATTTATAGAGAGGTAAAGTAGAATAGTGGTTACCGGGGTTGGAGGGAAGGAAGAATGGGGAATTATTGTGTAATGGAATCAGTTATTGTTTGGGATGAAAAAGTTCTTGAGATGGATAGTTTCGTGGTATGGGAATGTTTATTTTGACTTTGTTTTGACTTCTGGCTTTCTCCTCAGTAACTTTTCCACTGATGGTTTTTTCTGGTACATCTCCTAACACCAGTACCAGCTGAATAAGTAAGCCTACGAAGGAAGAAAGTGCCAAGAATGACTGTGCTGTTCTTCCTTCCCTTTACTCAGCTCTAAGGAACAGGAGCTGGCCTCTTTGCTCTTCTTAGACTGGCATCAAGAAACCATACTGTTTTTTCTCAGTTGTGCAACCGATTTCATAGAAAGAGGTTTGTACAACTAGATAAGCCACAAAATACCAACTGACTGGAGATTTAGGAGACGAGACTACCAAAAGTTGAAATGGTTAAAGAAAATAACTTTATCAGGAAAGGTATGTCTTATAGAAGGGAGGCTTCCATGGGAACAGAAAAAGAATACACTGTTTTATCAGCTTTTTATGCATGGAAGGATAGATTTAAAAAAATATTATCTTAAGAAAGTGACTAAAACTGTAGAGATGAAAACATTGTATTTTATTAATCTAATTTAAAAATGTTAAGAGAGTGAATTAAGACATAATTTTCCCAATAATGAGTGTTTCCATTCTAAGCTTGGGGAAGCAGCCAGTTTGTCTTGCCACATGGTAAGTGACTCTTACAGTTATAGCCATTAGAAACTCCCCCATCATTTCTGAGTGGGTGATTATTACTTGAAATAGCTCCTTCAGAGTGATTATTATGAAATGTACCTATCTTCTGTTGATCTACTGCTTTATTTATCTCACGTTAAAAGATCTTTAGAAACCTTTCTATCATTAATGGGCGAATTCCATTTTACAGATACATCCATTAGTTGCCAAGAATAATTCTGATCTGATTAAAGGATAACCATTTAAAGACCACTAATTCACATATTAAATGCTTAGGGTTGTACATTGTTAAAGACCTTACATCTTTAGACCCATTATCCTTTTTCTCTTGGTAGAAGACAATAAATGAGGGCCTCAAATATTGGATGGATCTTCTTTCATCCAGACTAAAGAAAAAGAGGACTACAAAAATGAGTGTACAGTTTGAGGAGTCCTTCCAAAAGGATGTGCAAAGATCACTGTAGATATTATAAAATAGCAAAATATCACAAGTCTCATTGAGACGGAGGGAAGCTCATTAAAAAGGAAAATACTTAGACGATTATGGTCTCAAATGAGTATTTAAGGAAACAAACATCACAAAATATTTTTAATATCCATGAAGTGCTTCTCAGAAGGACAAACATTAATTTATTATTCTCATAATAGCTGTTTTCCATGTGATTAAGACCATAAACAGGGTTTGTCTGTTTTCATGAGCAGCAATAAATACCAGAGAGGCAGAAAGAGAAATACACCAATTTTTAGCAAAATCTACAGACTGACTGTAAACCCCTTGAAGGCAGGGCCCTAATTTATCTCACTGCTTCTCCTTAGAGCCTGACATTCATCCTGACAAATATTAATCAATAAATATTTGTTGAATAAATACCTCAAACCAGTACATAGAGAATCCACAACCTACAGAGGTGCTGAATTCCAAAAGAATTTTGAGGCGTATTTGCAACTTAAAATACATTTTCCTGCAGAACAAGCTATCATGCATGGATGGTATGGGGGTGACCAGGCCAGCTTGTGAAAGTCACTAAATCTTCCACATAGCAGAAACATTATACATTTGAGATGAACAAGTAGCAGGCAAAAAACAATACTGCATCAATAAAACTGAAGAAAGAAATAATAAAATTGCATAAAAATTTAAAATTTTCTTGCCCCTCAGTGCTTGAAGAGAAGCAGATTTAAGTATGAGAAGATAAAGAGTTGTATGGAGATTGTCATGGAGAGGCTTAGAAGCTCAAGGAATTTAGAAGCTGATGGCTTTTTGAAAATGTCATAGAATCCCCCTGCAAAACATAGTTCTACTTATCCATGATAAAAGTTTTTCAGTAGGAGCATCTGGGCTTATTCGTTAAGCATCTGCCTTTTCTTAGGTCATGATCCCCAGGTCCTGGGATCAAGCCCTACATCAGGCTTCCTGCTTAGTGGGAAGCCTGCTTCTGTCCCTGCAACCACTTTTCTTCTCTCTCTCTCTCTCTATCAAATAAATAAATAAAAAAAATATTTTTTAAAAAAGTCTTTCAGTAATATTATTTTAGCTCTTATCAGCCAAGATTAAGGTACTTTTTAAGATTCAAAAATTGAATTGTGAAAAGGCAAAAAGAGAGAAACAAGTGAAGAAAAATCAGGTAACCTGAACAGCAAAGATGAAAATACTAGCATCCCTATCAATCTAGTCCTCCCTGTGCTCTGTACTCTGAGCATACAGAAATGGAAAAGACACAGCCATTGCCCTCAAGAAACGTCAAGTAAGGGGAGTCAAATTCATAAGCAATTAAGTGCAGTCATCCTTCGTGATAAAGACCATGACAAAGGTACTGGGTACAATGAGGCCAGAAAAAGGATGGTGGCCACAGCCCCCTGAGGGGGTTGGTGGTGAGTCCTGAAGAAGGCAACTGCAGAAAGAGAGAACTTTCCAGGCTCAGGGAACAGTGTGGGCAGATCAATGCGTGCCAGAGTACGGAGGCCAAGCCGGAGAGAAGGAAAGTCCTGGGAGATGGGAATGGGGTTGGTGAGGCAGGCGGCTGGAGCAAGGAAGGGCTTCCGCAGTCCCCTTGTGAAGTGGCCTGACTCATCCTGCAGATGACTGGAAATGTGAGGGTTTTAAACAGGGAAATAACATGATCAAACAGGCATTTTCGAAAGATCACTCTGGCAGCATGATGGAGGATGGATTGGAGGTGTGAAATACTGGTGGCAGAGAAACCTGTTAGAAAACCGCGAGAGAATGAAAGCAGGGAGTAAATAGCAGGCTAATTATAGAGGGAGCAGGGGAGCCGTTTGGTCTGTTCTCATCCTCATGTAGGGCCTCCGATTTAGACTCCTGATGTTCTTTCCTAATGAGGCTATCCACACTGTCACTGAGATTCATTGTCAAGATTGAACTTTTAAAACATGCCACAAATTTCGCAACCTCATTTGAACACATCTTTAATTTTCAGTGTACTAGGAGCCTCAAAAAACGGAAGGGATTTGAGTCCCTCCCAATCTCGGAGAAGCCCGCTAACCTGCGCTTTGTGGTTTGTGCACAATCTTCCTGAAGACTAAGAATGGGAGGTTCCTGGTTGGCTCAGCCCATAGAGCCTGGGGCTCCTGATCTTGGGGGTGGAATTTCAAATCCCACCTGGGATGCAGACATTACTTAAAAATAAAACCTTAAAGAAAAAAAAAAGACTAAGAATGGGAGGGATAGAGAAGAGAGATAGTGCTAGAAATTTCCCATAACTGACACAGATTAGCCTATAGCAATGGTGTGAAGTAAGTGTGCGTCCCTTTACTCATGAGGTTTTGATGTTTGCAAGATGGATATTAACAGCTTGGGAGCACCTGAGCCATTATTACATTATTCTTTCTTTACCTACTTATAATCCAGATGGAGACCCTGGATTGGAAATATTGAGGAAAAGGCATCCTATATTTCTAAATTACTCTGTCTTCCTGACGTAGAAGATGGACTTTGAGAAATGACCCAGAGTTACTTGTTTTTAAGCTAAATTATTGGAAATGACTTACTTCTCTTATGTTTATGTTTCTGGTGCTATGTTGTTTTTTGCATGATAAAAAGCAGTCTGATCTGAAAAAAAAAACATTTTGTCCTTTTTGACTAAATGGATGAAATTTACTTTTTATTTTTGTTTTCTAAACACATTTAATTAGCTATTGTTGAAAGGAGGACCAGACTCGGGGTAACGTTAGTCAGGGACTATTTGTTTCCAGGTCATTACAATGGTATCACCCAATGAATAATAAAATAGTAACATAGTATGTTTGAAAACATGAATTTTGAAGTTTTTTTTA